>CM029608.1:51047958-51279515 GCA_017311375.1 Mytilus coruscus | reverse complement strand
TTTGTGTTATATCATACGAAACCAAAAGGCTATTTGCCATAGGTTTTAATTTCTCAATGATATTAATGAACGATGTAGTATTTTTATATATGTAGAGTGATTTTGAACTATCGGTATAAGAAAATAGTCAACGTAATGACCTATAAGTTCAGTTACACAACCGCACTGTGATATAATTGGTCTGCCAGGTGGAATTATATTTAATTCATTTAATCAATCATATTGTATTTTTTTTAACATGTCCGTTTCAAGACGGTGAATTTTCGGGAGAATATAAATTCTCCCTTAACGTGCATCTCTTAATTTTTGACCATTTGTTAAAAATTAAAAATTTGAATGATATATTGTCGATTATGCCTTGGTCGTATAATGATTTAACATACTCAATGACTTGGATTTTCAGTTCTGCCATGTTAAATGAATCTAATTGGCAGCAATGTTGAGTATTTAGTTGTCTTGTGACTTCTGTTATGTTATCTAGCCTGTCTAAAATAACACAATTTGAATTTTTATCTGCCTTTTTTATTACTATTGTTTCATCATTTTTCAAATTGCGTAGCGCTATTCTTTCGTCCTTAGTAAGATTGTTTTTTACATTTTTTTCTATTGGTAGAAAAGACAATTCAAGCTTTGTTAAGTCTATATAATTTTCCAACGTATGGCATGTAGAGGCAGGTTTATATCATGTATTGCTACGAAATGGATGAAGGTCAGTTTTTTCTTGACTGAACATATACCGACAACGTAGTTTTCTAGCAAATTCATTGTTGTCTTTTAGTATAGAAATTTTTGAATTTTTGCTTGATGGCGTTTGTATAAATTTCAAGCCTTTCGCCAACAGGATATATTCATGATTTGATAATCTGCGTTTTGATAGATTAATTACATGCTTTTTCGCATGTGCAGTTCTTTGCTGCATATTATATTCATTCCGTTCTTTTTTTATTGTAGAATCGGAATTTTTACTTTTTAGCATTTCTTTTAAAACGACGTGCCATTATTTAGTTCACATTGGGTGATTCTCTTAACTACGTGCCTTTGTTGAGCTCACATTGGTTGGCTGAAGAATATTTAGGTTTACACATGTTATAAACCTTGAAAAGAGATCCGCCCACATTCACGTGGGTTGATAGGCGGGGATAAGATAGCAGTGAGAAATTGTCCGTGTTGATGACGTATAAATGAGTCACATTGTTTTGTGGAATTTGTCAAAGTAAATCAGGCCGTCAAGTATTTTTAACTAAAGGCTAAAAGCTTTGTCCACCGGAACAATAAATTAACACTGCATCCCATCAAACAGGAAATGCGGATCGTTCTCAATGCAGAAAACAATTCTCGGTAAGGTGCAGTAGGACAGCCGTCCTTGCATACATTTTGTTATAACAAAACACCCATGCAACCACGCACCCATATTGCATGATAGGACCCTAATGATAAAGTGCAAATATGGTAGGTTTTGGTTGATACGGTCAGCCTGGGGTATCAAAACTACTGAAATTTTGTTACATATCAATATATTGAACAAAACTTAAAGGAGGACATGCTGGCACTCTAAATTTATGCGGGCAAAATTTTGTAGTGATTGTGTTCCAATATTGCTGTCATTCGTATTATACATTCTATCCTGACATTAAAATATTTCTGATTTACTATGCGGCTATATAGATTTACATTATAAAGTGCAAATATGGTTTATACGATTTAAAGAATTTGATATGTATTAGAATATATATTCAGCTCGTTAGCATTGTAACCAATATCGTTTTTTTTAATTTATAGAAAGGCAGATCACGGATACATTTGTATATAAACAAGCAAAGTTTTATTTGTACTTTATTTACAAATACATGTATTTTATCATGTTTATATCACCTGGAAGTATTAAATTGATTTTATTTTTCTATGTTTATAGCAAGAAACAAAGACATTAAAACATATCTTTTTAAAATCGATGTAGAGCGGTCCTGGTTACAAGTTAACTTAGCGTTGAGCAGACCAGGCCACAAGTTAACTTGAGTTCAGGTCTGGGTCAATCGGAGTTGTCAAAATCAAAGTTAACTTGTGTTAACTTATGGCAGGACTGGTTTCGAAGTTAACTTATATCAGTAGCGGACCTGTTTCCAAGTTAACTTTTTCAGCAGACATAAAAACAGTCCTAGGACCAAGTCCGCTTTTCAAGTTAACTAGATTGTGGTCCTAGGACTGGTCAGAGCGCTAGCAGTCTTTAATCCTGTCACAGGTTAACTTTGACCAGTCCAAATGACTGGTTGTCAAGTTAACTTGCTGTACAGGTTAGGACTCCACCCATCTGTAGTTATAATATTTATTGTCCCATTTGAAACACAAAAGATGCCATTGTTTAGGACTAATGGGTAATTGTTTGAACGCATCGCTTATGTCCTCTTTGCAACAGATAATATTAGGACCGTAATCTTGAATGACATTGATTGCGGCACCTAACTTAATATAAGAAAGGGAACATGAATCTTTGTCAATTAAATCTTTAACGCTGCAATGTTATTCTTTGTTATGAGGCGAGGAGAGATCCAGAATAAGTCTTTTCTTTAACGAATACTATTGAGTGGCAATGCCAATATGACTTACTCTAAACGGATTGAAGGGAAGGACATCAAAGGGACCATTAATAAACCCTTTTCTAAGTTCATCATCACTAAGTGTTTGAACTGTTTCTGGATCTCCCCTAGCAGAGAGAGCATTTTACATTCATAAGTAATAATATCTAATTCAGAAACAAGCATATCAAATCCATATTGTATACTATTACATAAATAAGTGGAAAAATCTTTATCCGGATTGTTTTGTAATTCTACAAATAATTGGGTATAATTAATTGGTGATGTAGGAACAGGAAGTCATTGCTTTTTAATGGTGCTGTTCTTTGACTTGGTTGATCCTGTTTTGTTGTTTCTTGAACTTTGTTAAAACAATAGACTCTTCCATGGTTCTTTGACGTGCACAGTTTACAAAAATGAACATATTTGCAGTAAGGTTTAGAGTAACCCCGTGCCCAATTAAAATAGTTGCATAGCTGTTGACCCTCATGGTACACAATATTATGGCCTAAAGTGTCAGATCCTTTAAGTGTGTAGTTCGAGGTGTTAGTGTGTTGAGTTGGGGTTTTCAGCTGAAACATGGCTGTTCTGTTTTATGAAGTGTTGAATTGCAACGCGAGCAGGAATTTACTCTAGATCCAGCAAAAATGTTTTATTTCATTTCGATATCACCCTTTGACCAATCTATTTTAATGTTATGCTGAAGTAGCATAGTGGCACATTTTGCTAAAAACATTCTGTGGTATTCGAAAAACTTGTGTGGCCAAATGTTAGCGGTTTCGACTATGTGGGCTAAATAAAGTTCTAATTGCTCTAGTTGGAAAAGCAGAACAAATAATCCTTTTGAAACGACCAAACGCGATGATAAACTCATCAAGTGACAAGTTACGCAATAACTTGTCATCGTTTTCTTGTGTTTGTCTCTTGCCAGGAATTTCATAGTTCGGGAACAATAAAGTATTTAGATCGACGTCTTTACCTGTTATAATTTGTTGCCTTATTTCTGGCGAGATCATGTCAGTATCACTAATAGAAGAAGCTGTTAAACCAAATGATTTGACGGAGTATAAGGGCATCGTATTTAAGTCGTTTTGTGCATGACGGTTTACCGTTTCGGATCTTTCATAATGGTTAGAAATTTGCGGTGCAATGAAAGATGCAGCAATTGCTGATTGCAAAGTATAGCTCGGCGTTGTTAAATCGTTTTGTTATAAAGTTGGTCGATTGTTTACTAGCTGCAGAGTTTGTTGACATGGTCGTATTGTTTTCAACAACATGTGATTCATTTGGGCGGAAGCTGCTCCTTGTAGATGCGCAAACGTCGCACTGTTTATTTTAGGATTAATCCGCGGCGGTTAAATTGCAGTATTGGAAGAAATAACAGTTGGCACAATTCCACCTTCATTGACGTTACGAACGGCATCATCAATAACTGTTGCATTGTTTGCCCCGTTCAAATCGGCGCTAAAATTGTCTACAACAGTATTATTTACGATAGTTGGATTTTCACCGTCGGGAGTATTTTGAACACTTCTATTAATGTTGTCTAAATCTCCCCAACAAACTATTACCTAATTGGATTGAAATGTTAATGCCCCATTCTCTCAAAGCATCTTTGAGTTGAGAATATGTTCAGTTAAACTGCAAATGCTTTATAACGCGTATAACGAAAAAGCCCCAAATTATCTTTGTGAATTGATTCCGCCATCGATACAAAGTACAACTACATATCCTTTAAGAAATGGTGATGATATTATGTTACCTATTTGTAGACTTTCGATAAGTAGTGACTCGTTTATGCCATCAACTATTAGGCAATGGAATAGATTGGATATATCCGTGCAAAAAACAGAAACTTTATCAAAATTTAAAAATAAATTAAAAAAGAGTTCTACAGTAGGTAATAAAACGGTGCCTGGTTAATTTGCATTTGGTCCAAGAAACCTTAATATTATTTCAACGCAATTAAGATATTCAGCTACATTCCTTAATTACGATCTCTTTCAAGTAAATATTGTATCAGATCCATTTTGTCGCTGTGGGAATCCCCGCGAAGATTCTAATAATTTCTTCTTTAAATGTCCTTTATATACAAATTTACGTCACATTCTTAGGAAAAGTCTTAGTTGGTTACCAGATGACCTTGTGTTAGATCTAGAGATTTTAACATCAGGTAGTATAAATCTGACAAATGAGCAAAGTGAAGAAATATTCAGAAATTTTTTTGATTATATAAAAAAGACCAAAAGGTTCCTTGTTTAATCATGTGTATATGCTGAATGTAGTGATCCACACACACACACACATACATCCTTCTTCCTATCTTTCCCCTTTTCTATACTGTTTCTTAATATGTCATTTAAATTACAGATGTTTGATTATATATTGTGTAATAATACATTTGATATTTGCATGCTATGAAATTCTATTGTCTAATATTGTATCTTAGGAGAAGACGATGAAAGTTGGACTAAATTGTCTAATCCTTTTTGTAAGTTTTTAAATATAAGAATGTTTAAAATATTTACAAAATGATGAAAATAAACGCAATATTTTGCTAGACTAACTAGCTTTATCAAGCGTGCATCTATCCAGGTGAAATCGGATGTAGAAACATTGTAAAAAATTTAAAACTAACCTGCTATAGACTGCTGTACTCGTCGTTTGATACTTAAGGAGGAAAATGATAACATTAAGTGGAAGTTTTGTTTTCATTTTAACTTATTTTCTATTTTTACTATTTACCAGAACGTTTTTCCGTGAATCCATCATTGATAGCGTCCTTGCTAAAAAGTGACAAACATTGAGAAGATCTATTTTTCAGTTTTACAGGGGAGGTAACATTTTGCCAATAGATTTCCCGCTGTTTGATATTCTTGAAATTCAGTTCGAAATAATCGTTTCTCGGTCTATACAAGTCACGTTGTTTGAAATGTTGTTAGGATAGTTATCCGGGGCAAATTTACCATCTGGTATGTCTTATTTATTGATTCAATTCCCTTTCCTCTCTGAGACTGTGTTGGGTTTGACCTCTAATACACATGCTACATCGAAAAGAATCACATTACAATGTAGGATAACGTCGACGCCCTTCTATGTCACAATGGTAATTTAGTTTCTTCTTCATACTGATTCTGCTCGATATGTGATTATCATTCAACTAAATCATTGTTTCACGACGCCCAGTAGATACGAACTATACCGTGTTTTCAAATTTATTAACTTTAAGTATAAGATGTCTACTACGGATTTTCACCAATGATAGATAACATATTTTGTTGTCTGTTATAAGGCATCAAACTGCAACACGCCGTATGATGAATATGTCTACTATGCTAGCTGGTCTTTGATTGTCTTTATTTCCTATATCTGCACAGACTTACGAATCTCAACTTCAGCAAATTCGACTGTCATTTACGTTTTATTTCCATGTTTTAAGGTCATGTTTTTCTCTGACTGTTTATGACGTCTTTACACTAAATCCATTGGATGTTGGATGTGTACGGATTGATAATTTAGTCTTAGATGCATGATTTTTTTATTAGTTGTTATTGGCTTTGAACTAGCTGTCAGATAACTGCGAGTACTCTCAGATCTGTTCCTAGTGTCTTTTTGTTGTTTGGATGTACAAGTACCCTGCCACGTCCACTTGTATTTTTGTCCATCTGATGAGTTAAGCCTTTTTCAACTGATTTTTATAGTTCTTTCTTATGTTGTACTGTTATATCACTGTCCCAGGTTAGGGGGAGGGTTGGGATCCCGCTAACATGTTTAACCCCGCCACATTATGTATGTATGTGCCTGTCCCAAGTCAGGAGCCTGTAGTTCAGTGGTTGTCGTTTGTTTATGTGTTACATATTTGTTTTTCGTTCATTTTTTGTACATAAATAAGGCCGTTAGTTTTCTCGTTTGAATTGTTTTACTTTGTCATTTCGGGGCCTTTTATAGCTGACTATGCGGTATGGGCTTTGCTCATTGTTGAAGGCCGTACGGTGACCTATAGTTGTTAATTTCTGTGTCATTTTGGTCTCTTGTGGACAGTTGTCTCATTAGCAATCATACCACATATTCTTTTTTATATTTACCTTCTAGATCAGTTTATGGTAGAATATACTCTTTATTTTGCACATGTTATGTTACATTTCCAATCTTTGTCATATATAATTGATGGACGGTTAGTCCCAATAGTATCAGTCAGCCAAGTAGCCAGTACTGTCATGAAAATACAGGAATGGTTTGATTTGATAAAAATATAACAAAAAGTTTAACAAAAATAAATAACGAAAGTCAATGTAAATTAAAAAAGGGGACATCCACAAAATCTGACAAAATCAAGCGTTTCACTTTTTCAACCAACGGAACGGATGGAAAACAACTCTAATATTCCTGACTTATGACAGTTATTTTCCGATGAAAGTTTTTTGTGATAAAATTTCCAAATCGTTTCAATTAAAGAATGTATCTCCATTATGCATAACTCTGATTAATCGTGCCGGTTAGGATTTAGTTTGAAATCTTTTTTTTTTTCTACTCTTCAACATTTGTATTAAGTTATTGTCTAGATGTGACGCTTGGAACAGTTAATGTTACTGTTAGTATTTGGATTATCAAAGCATACATACTTAGCATTCAAATAATAATGATTGATACACACTGAATATTTGAGTCTATGATAAATGTAATAGTGTGATTTTTATTAACAGCTAATCCGGAAACCATTGTAAATAAGAAATATTATTCTTGCCGACTTGTTCCTTTATTCTTATGAGGTTGACTTCATACAGAAACTTCTTGGGAAGAAAGAAAAGAAGTTAGCAATATCCTTTAATTTTACTTTCCGCTATATAGATGATGTTCTCTCACTAAATAATTCAAAATTTTTTGACTATGTTGAACGCATTATTCCCATCGAATTTGAGATAAAGGATACAACATATACAGTTAAGTCTGCCTCATATCTTGACTTACATCTAGAAATTGACAATGAGGGTCGGTTGAAAACAAAACATTACAACAAAAGAGATGATTTCAGCTTCCCAATTTTGAACTACGTAGCAACATTTTGCTCACAAGGAAGCTATTAAGCCAAGAGTTCCAAATGGTGAGTTTAACAATCCCTTCGTAAATTTCACGGACGCCATCACGCCATCACGAGTTGGTTGACCGTTATGGAATATCCGTTTTACGGATGATAGCGGATATGTTCGTAATGTCGTAACTACAATCCCGTCCCCTTTTTACGAATGTGACCTACCAAATTAGACTTATTACCTGGTTTGTACTAACATGAGAAACATGACGGGTCCCACATGTGGAGCAGGATCTGCTTACCCTTCCGAAGCACCGGAGATCACCCCCAGTTTTTGGTAGGGTTCGTGTTGCTTAGTCTTAAGTTTTCTATGTTGTGTTTTGTGTACTATTATTTGTATGTTGGTCTTTTTTCTTTTTTAGCCATGGCGTTGTCAGTTTATTTTCAACCTATGAGTTTGAATGGCATCTTTCGTCTCTCTTTTAATATTTTTGCAAAGAGATAGATTGATATCTTTGACATGTGAGCTGCTGGTGTGTGTATGCATAATACGGTTGTAATGTAATGTGTATTTATTATATTTTTTACTTATGGCGTACTCGCAGTTCAGTAAAATATGTTGTTTCCGTCATTTAAGGGTTTTCTGGATTTTGAAGGTGGTTGACGATATATGCACGATGAGCGCACGATATCTGAAGAACGAACAATAAGTGATTGTTGCTATGCGAAAGATGAAAGCATGTCGATAGCACATACACATGTTCCTTCTAAATGATATGCGCATGAAGCACACACAAAAGAGGTAACGCGAACAATGAATCACGAGCGCATACTATACGATTGCCTGATATTGAATACACCAATATGATAAATAAAACATAACAGGTGGATAAAATATTCATATAAACCAGTTCGCTAATGACATGCTTTCGAGGTCTAAATTTTTTAGATACCAATAAAGTCGTCTGATCTGTAATTTAGTCGATATAGCCTGTAGTCGATATAATCGGTATAGCCTTTTTGAGCTGATGCAGCGTCAAGCAATCCCCAATCAATCAATCAATTTAGTCGATTGTGTCCTATACCTCCGATTGTGATATTTTGACAGAGTTTGAATTTGCATGGTGGGTGGTGCATGCATAGCAAGAGACGCTTACCCTGTCGACACACCCGTCATCACTGATTTTGGAGTTCTCCCAGTTTTTGTTAATTACCTCGAATTATCTCTTCCTACTCGATTTGCTTGATTTTAACATCTGTAAAGAGTGAAATATCAACAATACTGAACTCCAAAGAAAATTCAAAACGGAAAGTCCCTTATCCAATGGCAATTTCAAAAAGCTCAAAAACAGCAAACGAATGGAAAACAACTGTCATATTCCTGACTTGGTACTGGCATTTCCTTATGTAGAAAATGATCGATCCAAAAACTATTGTCACCTTTATTTCGTGTGGTGGTACGCAAATGTCTCGTATAAATTTACAAAAACCATAACGTCAGTTTGTCGTCGACATATGAGCTTTAATGTCCCTTTGGTATCTTCCGTATTTTTTTTTTTTTTTGAAAGAAAACATACGAAATCAAAGATGAATATAAAATTTGAAAAAATCAAGGAATGTCCGTAGCAATGAAATAAGATGAATTATTACAGTACTAGTACGTTTATATGGGATATGTATGTATTTTTTATGTTAACATTAACCAGTATTTAGTGACTGCCACGAACATACGGACCATATTTTATGTATGATCAGGTACAGCATAACTTAGTTTTTCAATAGGCATTGACATAGGGATGCTAAAACAGAGAGTTCTTTTCTGTGTTTTCATTATTATTATTATTATTAGTATTGTTATTTTTATTATTATTATTATCATTATTATCATTATTATTATTATTATTATTATTATTATTATTATTATTATGGAGTGGAGGGAATTACAGTACTAGTACGTTAATTGTTGGTATTGACATAGTGGATGTAAAAACAAAGAGGTTTTTATCTGTGTTTTCGTTATTATTATTATTATTATTATTATTTTATTATTATTATTATTATCATTATCATTATTATTATCATTATTATCATTATCATTATTATTATCTAGTATGTGTATCATGATTCCTTCTACTATCTTATATCTTTGACAAATGGCTAACTAAAGCTCAAAAATATTTAAACTGTCTTTTTTCGTTTGCTTTTCACTGTAACATAGTAACAAAAATACGCTGCATATATTATATGTATGGGTGTTCACAGAAATCTAAGTCATGGAAATTGTCTGCCCCTATCCAACATTCCTTCTTTTCCACTGGTATTTTAAATGGTCTGCCCTCTATTCCAGTTTGCAGTACCTGCTCATTTAATGTTTCGCTTCAGTTATTTGCTCTCTTCCTAAATATTCGTGAACTATTTGCCACTTGACAGTAAACATAAACCAGACCAATCACTTCAAGATATAATATAATTAATAAAACAAAATAAATCATGTTTTATTTATAAAAGTTCCCTCAATTAAAATACTTATACTAAACCGTTTAAATTAACAAACTCCCTTTATACATCATGTACATTATCATTTGACTTTGTTCTGTAATAGTTTCCTTACAATCTTGTCCAATCCAACGTAACTAAGATTACTTATATCCCTACTACTAACACGTGGTTGTAACACGTAAAACAACACGGCTATTACACCTACCATGAATATTATAAACTCTATCCGGGTAGACATTTCATGACTCGTGGACGATATATCTGAAAGTAGAACATAAAATATTTAAACTAAGGTACATTTTACTCATGGATAGATTCTACAGAACGAGTTAGCTGAAATTAAAAACAAATTCTATCTATAATACTAAAATAACGAGGTCCAATTTGTCAGCCGTCATGACGTAAAAAGGATGAATCAAAGAATTCAACTTTATATATAACTAATATAGTACAATGGTGTTGATTAAAAATTACACCACTCCAGGCCCATTTGTTTTCCACGTAATTAATATTGCCAATAATTAAGAAGTTCCGGGTCGAGTCCGACACCGATACCAATAGTATATGTAACATATAGCTTCCGGTCGTATCACAAAATAACATGTAAGTTGAACGTTCTGGAAAAACTTTTTTTAAATCGAACTCAGTTGAACTGAAAAATAAGGCGTAGATACTTTAATTCAGTCACGGACCCGCTATGTCACGGGTGTGTTCTAGTATATTCTATGCATACGAAGTGAATATTCATCTTATGGATAGTTTATAATGAAACCATGACTCATGGAAGATATATCTGAAAATGGAACAAAAACAGTTAAACAAGTGTCAATTATTCTGACAATTACATATTTTGAATACCAAACAACACTGAACAATCACGAAATATTCAAATATTATCTTGTATTTGCCAACAAAATGAAAATAAATATATGATTGCATGTGCTCTCCAACCATGACAACATTATAACAACACATAGAAAAACGCAAACACAAAGCTTGATTTAAGTCACAATTTCGTTGATATAACATAACTGTCATAAGACGAATTGAAAGCTTCTTTTTTATAAATAAATTGTTAAGTAAATGCGTTGATCATGTGCTTCGATCAACGGTGATAAACCTCAATTACGATTTTTCAAAATTTGCGTGCTATGCTTTATAAAGATTTTTTGTTAATTGGGTTGTAACCAAAAATTTAAGAAAAATAAAAACTAAACAAGCAAACTTACAAACGAAAAAAAACATCAAACTAACAAACATACGACAATTGCATTGTGTTCTGGAAATTCTGTAACTTCAATAATTTTGGTATTTTTTTTATATTATAGAAGTCGGTTAGCGACTTCAGGGAATTTTGATTTAAATAGAAACATTTTTCGATTTCGTTATCTTGGCAGGACAAGTGCCGGTTCTTACCTTTAAATGGTGCTTTGGAATCGCCCTGCTGCTGCTGAACATGCCATATATATGTCGCAATCAAAACACAAGTGCCAAGTAAAACTGGAAGAATTTTTATAGATTCACTTTCTAATATTTGATGTAATAGGTATCCCATCATGAGATACCCGGATGTCTCTAAAACTGTTTTTGTACATATCACGTGATTGTACAATAAGTATAACACCGTCACAGAAGCTAAACTAGACATAGATGACACTAGCATAAACGTTCCTAAATTAGAATGATTCGTGAATTCTAGAATGGGCACCATCACAATAGTTCCGGCAAAGAATATACCAATAGCTCTCAAACGTAGTGTGACCTTGATATTTTGGTCTTTAAAATGTTTAAGGCATATCAGCTTTAACACAGCTGCAAATACAGAGGAAAACGACGAGTAATCTATTCTTTTCATGGTGAAATATTTATTTACACCACGCGATACAAACAATGCGCCTAAAGACAGCAGACCAGTGGTTACCATGGTGGTATGCTGTAAGCGAGATCCTTTACAAATAACTAGACAAATCAGTGCAATGATTGGTATAAGCGGTGGATATATGTCCGTCCTTCTGTCTCCAAGAGGTGCAATGTCGTAATATTTCAACAAAGCACTTGATAGAACATGGAGGAAAAAGAAAATTGTTATCGCTTCGGAATTGTCAACAATTAGTCGGAACTCCTCCGTTTTGAATGCTACTAGAATGAACACCAGTTCAATGACTGCTGATGCCAGTACTTTTTATGATTCATTTGTCCCCAAACATATCCTCTCCTTCTATTAAACATTTAGTACCGTTCCATTGTAAAAATAAACTCCCAAGAATTAGTCCAACTATTGCAAGTTGTTTCAATCTCGGTTCTAACTTCCTGAAAAATAATTAAAACAATATGAATTCAGTAATTTGGAAAACTACCCTTTTAATGCATCAGCAAAAAACGTATATGTCGAAGAGAAAATAACAAGACCTTGGCAAAAAAAAAAAAAAAAAAAAAAAAAAAAATGACAGACGAAGAAAAAGAAACAAGTCCACAAAACCCTACATAGGAAACTACATAGAAAACTAAAGAATGAGTTACACGAGCCCCACCTAATCCCTATATAAGACCCTAAAGAATGGGTTACACTAACCCCACCTAATCCCTATATAGAACCCTCGAGAATGAGTTCACGAGCCCCATCTAATCCCTACATAGAAAACTAAAGAATGAGTTACATGAGCTCCACCTAATCCTTACATAGGAAACTAAAGAATGAGTTACACGAACCCCACCTTATCCCTACTTGGAAAACTAAAGAATGAGTTACACGAACTCCACCTAATACCTACATAGGAACTAAAGAATGAGTTACACGAGCCCTACAAAACCGTACATAGGAAATTAAAGAATGAGTTACACAAGCCCACCTAATCCCTACATAGGACACTAAAGAATGCGTTACACGAACCCCACCTAATCCCTACATAAGACACTAAAGAATGAGTTACACGAGCCCCACCTTATCCCTACATAGGACACTAAAGAATGAATTACACGAACCCCACCTAATCCCTACATAGGACACTAAAGAATGAGTTACACGAACCCCACCTAATCCCTACTTAGCAAACTAAAGAATGAGTTACACGAGCCCCACCTAATCCCTACATAGTACACTAAAGAATGAGTTACACGAGCCCCACCTAATCCTTCATAGGAAATTAAAGAATGAGTTAAACGAGCCCCACCTAATCCCTACATAGTACATTAAAGAATGAGTTACACGAGCCCCACCTAATCCTTCATAGGAAATTAAAGAATGAGTTATACGAGCCCCACCTAATCCCTACATAGGACACTAAAGAATGAGTTACACGAACCCCACCTAATCCCTACATAGTAAACTAAAGAATGAGTTACACGAACCCCACCTAATACCTACAACTACATGTAGTTTGACAGTAAGGGGACGGAAAAGATGTTTGTACATATGTAAAGTGGTGACTGAGTTTAACTAAGTTTTTGATCTTGATATACATTATTAGGTTTTTTAACCATGTATGCGACACACCCTCTAGCAGTGGTAAATATGCATGTAAAGTTTCATAACCGAACTTCAAGGGTTTTGAGAGCTAGAAAAAATGACGGACGGACGGATAGACGGACGGACAAGTTGATTACTGAAGCCTTCGGTCGCTTAATCTACAGGGCCCTAATTTATCTATCCAGTAGGCAAATTAGAAAGCGAAGGTAAAATTTTATACATTTTACAATGTATTTTCTGAAGATATTTCGGGCGTTGGTGGTTGTTATGGTCTGTTGTACTGTGCAATGCTTTTGGTTTATCCCTTTTTTATTATTGACTGTATTTTAATGAGGAACAAATACTAGGAAGTTACGTTAAGTTCGCTGTGGAATATCTGAGAATTAAATGACGTCATCTGATTGGAATAAAGTCTTTCACTCTGGTCAGTGTTTTTGAGTTATTGTCCGAAAACTGGAAAATCTCCCTTTTTTAATGAATAAAACACCAGAACTCGGAAACTTAAAATCTAAAATTTATAAAAAACGAAAGGGAGCTCATGTCAATAGATATAAACAATTCACCAAAGTTTCATGCAAATTGATTAAAGCATTTTTGAGTTACTGTCCGACATGTTGAAGACGGACGGACGGATGGACAACAGTATACCATAATACGTTCCGTAAACGGGCGTATAAAAAGGATAACATGAACCTCCAAAAATATTGGACAAATCAACAAACAACACCAAACACTGGCATACGACTACCAAACACTGGCATAGACTACCAAACACTGGCATACGACTACCAAACACAACAAGACGTACAAAAAGCAAAGAACAATGCATTGTCTCATTTGTCTGACTTGGTACAGAAATACATGTGGGGAAGTTTTTACTCACCGTGTAGGTTGAGTTTAAATGATCCTATAAATTTTTATACAATGTACATATAATTTGTAAATTTTGTTAAATCAGGAAAAATCGCCATTATAATACATTATATTAATATTGCCACTGTTAATTGCATTTTTGAAAGCCATGTACATGTTTGTTATATAGATGTGACAATTTTATAGCATAATTTTTATTATTTTATTAGTAGTAAAAAATCATCAAAGTTATCGATTGTTGAATATGTGATAGCGTGCCATACAGTATACCTTCACATTCAGTATTACTTCGGGTTTTATATAGTAAAACAATATCAGCCCTATATAGACTTATCTTAAGCCTCAAATGTATACGATATCGTTTATTATTTGAAATTTACATCACTTCGGTCATCATATAGTTAACTAATATCAGCCCTCGATACATTTATCTAAAGTCTCGAATATATATGATATCATTTATAATTTGATACTTACACAACTTTGGGTATCATAAAGCCAGACAATATCAGCCCTTTATAAACTAATCTTAAGTCTCGAATGTATACGCTATCGTTTATAATTTGATACTTGCATCACTTCGGGCATCATAAAGTTAACTAATATCAGCCCTCCATACATTTATCTTAAGTCTCGAATGTGAACGATATCGTTTATAAATTAGTACTTACATCATAAACGTTTTGTTCTTGTTTCATACCGTTCCCTTATTCTCCACAACAATGGATGGTTAAACCCATTGTTCTTTTATATCTACAATAAATAAAGCACATACGGTAACTTATAGTTATCAACAAAAAATATGGATAATACAACTACATATAAATCTTTCCCTTTGTTAAAACATAGTTTTAAATATTTTATGTTTATTTACTTTAACCATTACAACAGATTTCCATGTATTAATGGATTCACTGATTAAAATTGTCAAGGTTTTAAACTTGATTGGGACATAACATGCATCCATTTAAAACCATACATTGAATAAGATAACAAAACGAATTAAATTCAAAGAGATACATTTTAACAAATATCGGTATAAAAATAAGAAAATGTGGTTGGATTGCCAATGAGACAACTTTCCACCAGAGACCAAATGACATACTAGTAGAAGTAAGCAACTTTTTGTTCGCAATGCAGATTCCGTATATCGTCAAGTTATTGGAATTCTCATGGGGACTAACTGTGCACCACTTATTGCGGACCTGTTTCTGTATTTTTATGAGTTACAATTTATGACTAAAATCAGCAAAGACCCATCGAAACAACATCTGATTCAAAAATTAAATAACACTTTTAGATATTTAGATGATATATTTGCTCTCAATAATGACGACTTCAGTATGTACACTAAAGAGATTTATCCTGCCGAACTGACCTTAAATAAAGCTAATACTAACAATGAACACTGCCCTTTCCTGGGTCTTGATATCTATATCTTTAACGGGAAGCTTAATACCAAAATTTATGATTTTTCATTTCCTATTGTTAATTATCCATTTTTAGATGGTGACGTTCCCTTGTCACCATCTAAAGGTGTTTATATATCTCAACTTGTTTGATTCGCTCGTGTATGTTACAACGTATTTGATTTTAACGAAAGAAATCTCTGTATTACTGAAAAATTATTACATCAGGGTTTTCGATATCACAAACTAGTCAAAACATTCACTAAATTTTATCATCGGTACAAGTATATCATTCGGAAATATAAATTAACATGCAGACATCTTATACGTTCAGGTATTTCACATCCAATCTTTTATGGTAATATTCTTTACAAAGCACAAACATGTCGGCATTCACCTCAAAAGCTAACCAAACCTTTAAACAGACTTATTCGGAAGGGATATAGTTACGATACTGTTGTCAAGTCATTAAGGATTGCATATTTTGGTATTAATATTGATTCACTCATAGGGTCTTTGCATCGGAAATAAACACATTTCTTCTAAAACCAGTTGTTGGCATGATACGGGTTATGTTCTTCTCATATATTTTATGATGGTATGATACTTAACCCCTAACGGGAGGGATTGTACTTGATTTTCATATAATGAAGACATAATCTTTCAATCAGTTTAATTGAGGTCCGGAGCTGGTATGTCAGTAACTGCTAGTAGTCCTTTGTTAATTTATGTATCATTGACATTTTGCTTAGTTTCTTTTGTTACCTATTCTGACATCGGACTCGGACTTCTTTTAAACTGAGTTTTACTGTGCGTATCGCTGTGTTTTTTTTTTACATCGGCTAGAGGTATTAGGGGAGGGGTTGAGATCTCACAAAACATGTTTAACCCCGCCGCATTTTTGCGCCTATCCCAAGTCAGGAGCCTCTGGCCTTTGTTAGTCTTGTATGTTTTTTTTAATTTTAGTTCATTTATATGTTTTGGAGTTTAGTATGACGTCCATTTTTACTGAACTAGTACACATTTTTATTTAGGGGCCAGCTGAAGTCCACCTCCGGGTGCGGAATTTTCTCGCTGCGTTGACGACCCATTGGTGACCTTCGGCTGTTATCTGCTCTTTGGCCGGGTTGTTGTCTCTTTGACATATTCCCCATTTCCATTCTCAATTGTAACAATAGGTTACCGTACGGTCTTCAACAATAAGCAAACCCATACAACAAAGTCAGCTTTAAAAAGCCCCAAAATGACAAATGTTCAAAGGAGAAAACTAATGGCATGATTTATGTATTTAAGTACAAAACCATAAACGAAAATCAAATATGATATCCATCAAGAAACGGCAACCACAGTTTTTTAAATATACTCATAATAATTGTATAGTACGTTTTCTCTCATGATAAATACAATCATAAATAATTGATCATAGTTACCTTTAAATAATGTAGTGTTTTATGCTAAATGTATTGGTACATATAGTATAATGTGTAATTTTACAGTTTGTTTCAATATCAATATGTAGCAGACCTTCTAGTTTCGGTAGTATCCTAAATTTCAAGTTCACTTGGATATATCAAATATAGGCACTCCTGAAATGAATGTGTTTCATTGAATGACATGACATCATCAATATATCTGAAAGTGAAATTAAAGAACTGGGCAGGACGTTTTTCGTTTTGTTATTCAGAATGTTTTGTATGAATTCAGCTTCATGAGAGTGCAGAAATAAGTCGGTCATTAAGGTTGCACAATGAGTAGCCATTTGAATACCGACTGTGTGTCGAAATATCAATCGACCAAACGCATCAAGTACGTTGTCGATGGAAAAGTCCAGCATTTTTATATTTGTATCGGTCTATTTGTTGTTGGGATCAGTGTGGACTAAAGGGACGGATATGAGACAAGTAATCACAATACAATGAGTGTTCTTATAAATTCTTTATAAACTTGTGCTTATGATTTTGTCATATTTGTGACGACTTTAACGTATCAATATTAGGAAGACATTTTCTAAGTCAACGGACTCGTTGGCAGAATTCCCGCAGCTAGGTAATCATCTACCCTACAACTGGTATATTTTGCTTTTCTGCCAAATACAATGTTTAGGAGGAAGGACGTAGACTTGTAGATTTGGGGCTCGGGGACACTTAATTGATAGGGGTGCCGTTTGGGTTCTGTCACCCCACCCTTTTCATATAATTTAGATTTTAAAAATGTATACCTTTTCATATATTGGATCATATTGATTGTATTATCAGGAGTGGACGAGAATCACATTACGGCATAACCGAGAAAATTTCACATTTGCTCGGAGCTCAGATCTGAGGCTCAGATTCCTTATGTAATGTTTACTTACGGCGAGACTTTTGGCTGTGAAAAACAAAAAATACAAGGGTTTTCATCGGTTCGGGGTTCGAAATAGTATCTTAGTACGTTGATATGACTTTGGGTAGAACGCAAAAAACGGTCTAGTACAAAGCAGATTATATTCATATTTCAATAGCTTATCAACGTCCCGAATGTGCATGTAATGTTTGCCGCTTGACATTCAGCCGATATCAATACATCAACTGACCAATCAATCAAAGTAAGTCTGTTGTTGTTTTTTTTTTTTTTTTTTGTTTTGTCCTAATCAAATGCACCACTGCATCTTAACCATAAGAATATACCAACAGATTGAAAAGATGTGTAACGTGTACACAGGGTAAGCGTGTCTGTTTCTAGTTTAGAATTTTAGAATGAGTTCGTTACCAGTTTAATACTGGATCCAAAATTGTTCTATTTATAAAATATATAACAAATAATCTTTATTCATAAAGAAACGTCAATGAACCAAAATATATACAACTGCTCTTTGCGGTCTCTAATAAACTATCTATAAACTATTCTACTTTAAATATATATAACTGGTACAAATTTGTACAATTACAAATTTGTCCTGGGTCAGAAACAAACTTGTCCTTCTGGTACAATTATGTACCCTACAAGTTGGTCACACAGACTCACACTTGTCTTTGCTCTCTTGGAACTATTATGCACCTTACAAGTTGGTCACACAGACTCACACTTGTCATATACGGTACAACAATACGGTTCAGCTTGTAAACTCCAACTAGTACAAGTCCGTATTGCTAACAGGCACCAACCTGTTCTTTATTACACTTAAGTAATAATATTATAAGACACCGATCTCAAATATTAACGTACCGTAACTTCAGGTCTTCGTCTTCTAACGTATGACAATCGACTCTGAGCTAGGAATCTCTCCTGCTTATATACCCCGATGGAAGCCGTACCATACTTGAAGGAGGGGTGTTCTACCAAAGTGCCTTCTTACCAGTATCTGAGTTTCATTAGGAACACCCCTTTACATTTGACCTGACCCAAAGTTTACCCGCGAAACATCTTACTCTTTTCTATGTTAATTAAAGTATTATAGAAATGTATAAAATGAGGCTTCTGCCAAACAGTAACTAAGGTAAACTATTGAACCTATGATACAAAATCATCACATAACCCACGCCTCAAAAATACATGCGTCCCGCATGACTAAAACTAACTTTACAACAGATTATACATAGAATACTATATACACATTTCAATTCAGTTAAATGAACAAAATCTACTCAACAATATAATCTGCCATCCATGCTGGTTTTCGCCTTGTACGGCGCCCTTCAGGACTACTTTCTTGTGTATCTTCATCAGGCAACGTTGACTCGTGAACACTAATGTCTTGCAAATAAGGAGTCTCTATAGGGTCGTTTTCAACACTATAGTTTTCAGTGTCCACGGGACTAAAAGTGCTAATATCCGAATCGCTCTTCAAGTGCGCTGACTAAATCAAAAAACTTTTGTCTTTTCTCACTTAGTAAATCTCCAAGTACCGTCTATGCTTGTCCCATTAACGATACCGCCAAATATAACCCTTTTTGATTTTCCGACCAATTATTTACAAGTGCACACATTTCAAAATGGGACAAATAGTCCATCCATGGTGTGCTACCGTCATATTTACATGGTTTAATTTTTACACCAGAATTATTTGTGTTATCAGTATGTCGGTACTTTGATTTGTCAATTTAGTCTTTTTCCCTAACATAACTATTATCGATAGGTAACGGCAAAGTATCCCCTTCCTCTAAATCAATGTCGGAAAATTTAACAGTTTTGTGCGTATTCGGGTTGGTGAATGTTGGTAAATCACCTTTTTTATTATCTTCCTTTCTTGACAATGAGGACCCTCTTGATCCCAAACCAGAATCATTTCTTGTTGTAAAAGCATCTTTTGGACGAACACCTTGATCTTTTGGTGTTGACGAAACAAAACTATTTCTATACATTGTTCCTTCTTCCATATCTTGTATTTGTTTGTCAACTCGTCGATTGTATCATCAAAATACATGTTTGTACTTTAACACAATATAATAAATTTCAACACAATGTCATAAATGTACAATGTAATAAATGTCAATCAATGTATTGCCTGTACCACTATCGATCATTAATCCCTAATGTAAATAATAATCGCAACTAAACCGTGGGAAATTTAAAACGTGAACAGGACAATTTTAATATACAATTTACAATTATGATCTGTGCAAAAGTGAACAGTTTAAACAAGTAAATTCTCACAAGACAGTTTGGATATAAGTTTATAAGATGTTTAATTTAGATATTATCTTTCACTATGGATTTAAAAATGAACAATTTGGATCCCAGCGCTTACCACCAAATTATGTAACGTGTACACAGGGTAAGCGTGTCTGTTTCTATTTTAGAATTTTAGAATGAGTTCGTTACCAGTTTAATACTGGATCCAAAATTGTTCTACAATGTATTTACAATGAACCAAAATATATACAACTGCTCTTTGCGGTCTCTAATAAACTATCTATAAACTATTCTACTTTAAATATATATAACTGGTACAAATTTGTACAATTACAAATTTGTCCCGGGTCAGGAACAAACTTGTCCTTTTGGTACAATTATGTACTCTACAAGTTGGTCACACAGACTCACACTTGTCTTTGCTCTCTTGGAACTATTATGCACCTTACAAGTTGGTCATCCAGACTCACACTTGTCATATACGGTACAACAATACGGTTCAGCTTGTAAACTCCAACTAGTACAAGCCCGTATTGCTAACAGGCACCAACCTGTTCTTTATTACACTTAAGTAATAATATCTATTATAAGAGACAACGATCTCAAATATTAACGTACCGTACCTTCAGGTCTTCGTTTTCTAACATATGACAATCGACCCTCAGCTAGGGATCTCTCCTGCTTATATACCCCGATGGAAGCCGTACCATACTTGAAGGAGGGGTGTTCTACCAAAGTGCCTTCTTACCAGTATCTGAGTTTCATTACGAACACCCCTTTACATTTGACCTGACCCAAAGTTTACCTGCGAAACATCTTACTCTTTTCTATGTTTATTAAAGTATTATACAAATGTTTAAAATGAGGCTTCTGCCAAACAGTAACTAAGGTAAACTATTGAACCTATGATACAAAATCATCACAGATGTTACCGTTATTTTTACTTTTGTACACATTTTGTGCTGCATTCTGTGTTGCAGATAATTAATTTTAATCAACCTGACTTTATTATTTAGCTCTTACCAGGCCAGAATATTCGATATACATTTTCAAAAATCCGTTACCCCCAAAAAATCAAATGATCGTCTCCTAACTACTTAATTCGTCAACTCGTCAATGATTTGTTTAGGTATTTAGTACTGTCAGAAAAAAGACTTCGTCGATTAGATATGGCAGGAATTTGAATTCGATTTTAAAATGAGGAAAATGACTTTGATTAGAGGGATCAGAATTGGCCAACGAATTTGAATCTTACTTTATTATGACGTCGGGTTGGACTGCGATCGTCGATTAGAGAACAGAGGCCAGTCTGAGTCCAATTTACTGGTGCATTAAGGAAATATCCCTTTTTATTTCCCAAACCTCTGCTTTACTTTTTCTTATTCATAGCCTTCCTCTTTTAGCCTTTCCTTTTTATCATCCCTCATATCTTTTTTATTATCTATTTCATCCTATTTTCATCTATCCTCTTTTTTTTAACATCCCACTCCTTTTTCACTCCCACCCTCTGTTTTCTACGATGTTACATTTAATATATTTACACATGAGAGTATTTTTCCAAGCAAATCTTCATAATATCAATAAACAATAAAATAACTTAAACATGTATTGCTGAAGCTTTCTTTTTCCGGCTAAAAGATAATCCATAAGGCAGTATGTGTACGACCGGAATGTTGCCTATTTTAAAAGGGTGTCTTATGCATTAAAGAGAAGATTGATTGATTATTTCTTGCTTAGCGTCCAGTGGCAAATATTCCAAATATGTATATATAGGATAAGAAGACATTAGCAATCAATACATCATGTTTTTAAAAGAATTTGCCCGAAAACTTAAGAAAGCAGATAAGTTAAAAGTGATTTAACTTTAAAATTCAACCTACTAGGTGTTTCCCTATATGCGGACAAATCATGAACAATATCTCATTGTATCTTTATTTTTATTTTGAATCTTGCCAAATGTTACTTTTTGACGATTAATCCTTATTTTATATAGCAATTATACTTCGGTTACGCTTCCGATTTTCAAACTAAAAAGGCCGAAAGTTATCACAGTAGACATTGTTCATTTGAACACGGACATAACCCTAAAAACATGTACAATTCACCTATATGCGGACAAATTGTTGATTCGACATAGGAATTGGTTATTGAATTGATTATTTCTTGCTTAGCGTCCAGTGGCAAATATTCCATATATGTATATATAGAATAAGAAGACATTAGCAATCAATACATAAGTTGGGTTGCGGAGAGACAGAGATGAAGGTTGGGTGAATGTTGGAAAAGGGTGAGGGCGGAAGAAAATTTGCCTTGCAACAGGCCACCTTAGGACCTCAGAGTTTTGTTGCAAAGGAATATTTTGACGTGCAGAGAGAAAAGAATTCTCCTCCCATATGGCATCGTTTTTTTTTTTTTTTTTGTAAAAATACATGGATGGAGACCCCTCGGTCTAAAGGCAACGCTCGTACCGAATGAGCCATAGAATTACTTCCCGGTTTCGATCAGTTAGACTACTTTAATTTATATCCCCACTTATACAAATCGACAGTTTTTTGGAACGTCCTCATTCGTCCGGACGTTAAAGATGCACCGACCATTCATTTTTTATGGGGAGGGGAGGGGAAGCATGAAATGTTTTCTCTGGACATAAATGATTTCAACTTTAATTAAAAAAAAAACTATTTCTTTTCAATAATGGACAAGACCAGGATATCAAAAAAAAAAAAAAAAAAAAATGACTGGTCGGTGCCTAAATTACAGAAAAAACGAAACTTATAATTACTCACAATTCATGTTATAATCGAATCATGCACGTATTTATCCATGACTGCCACAGATGATCGTTTAACATTGTTTGATGTCACTGTAACAGATGATCAAGACATCAACTTATGTCACGTGACTCTGTCGTAATGATTTATTTACAAAAGATTGACGATTATGTTTACTGGAAAACAAATCAATCGAAATATGTACGTTTTAGACTTTAGATAGAAATGTTGTAAGTGGTCTATTAATTTATTTTTCCGTTTTATTAACGCCAAACGTGGTGTCTTCTTCACAGTCATAATCCTGTTTATTGTATTAATTTTTTCTTTATTGAAACAAAAAATGCAAGCAAATATCTTAAACTTCTTAAGCAATAAACCATGTGAGGTGTAATACATAACTAGCTATAAATCCTGGGCATCAATGAATGAAATTCCAGTTTGATATTTGTGATTTCTTACAGACGATTCTGCTCTTGGCCGGGTTGTGGTCTCATTGACACATTCTCTATTATATTAATTTGTTTTCTCGTTTGATTGTTTTACATTTTGTCATATTGAAGCATTATATGGATTACTCAGATTTGTGAATTGGTTTTGCTTATTGTTGAAGGTCGTATTTATACGGTGACCCATGGTGGCTTACATTTACGGCATTTCGCCTCTGTTGGTTAAAGCTGTCTCATTGATTATCATACCACATCTTCTTATCTTTGTTGGAGTTAATTCATTGAAGATTTGCTAAACCGGTACCCTGTAAAGTGATTAATAGATTTATTTTAATACACGGGCAATGAATTATTAATTTTACTATATTGCACGATTAACGATAAACCACATAGAAGGATGGAGAAAACTGTCACTGGAAAATGAGTGTATGGTGGACAGGAACAGAAAATTTGCCTTGCAAAAGTCCACCTACGAACCACTGAGAGGAGTTACAAGCCCATAGTACGTACCCGGAATAGATAGGGACAGAACATTAGCCTTGCATAGACAAAATAATATAGCCTTGTGTATTGACAAAATAATATAGCCGTGTGTATTGACAAAATTATATAGCCGTGTGTATTGACAAAATTATATAGCCGTGTGTATTGACAAAATTATATAGCCGTGTGTATTAACAAAATTATATAGCCGTGTGTATTGACAAAACTATATAGCCGTGTGTTTGACAAATATTATATATAGAGAGATAAAGGCAGATCAAATAATACAAATATGTAAGTGAAAGAGAGAGTAAGGGAGGGGAAGAAAAAGGGGATAGGATGACAACAACTAGTAATATTGACAAGGCACACACATTAGACTTCTCTAACAATGTCATTATGACCATCTTACATTGATCATGTTGATCATGGGAAATCTATAAAACGACAAGAACCTATTCAGATTTTGAACAGACTGTGCATAAGTACGGTGTGAGAATACTGATCAGATTCCGAACAGACTGCGTATAAGAACGGTGTGAGAATACTGGCCAGATTTTGAACAGACTGTGTATAAGAACGGTGTGAGAATACAGGCCAGATTTCGAATAAACTGCGTATAAGAACGGTGTGAGAATACTGCCCCACCCCCACCCCTACCCCCACCCCACGACGATTCCGAACAGACTGAAAAAGTACGGTCTGAGAATGCTGGTCATGTCTAGACACGGCACTCGATCTACCTTAGAGAAAAATCCAAACAAAATAAATCTTAATTAACTTTTCTTAGTACGCAACTATTGATCTTTTACTTATGTAATATCTCGTCATTCGTATATGTAAGAGAATGATAATCTCTTTCTTCATGATTAAGTAGGAGCGTTAGCGAGTACTTATCATGAAGTAAGGGATTATCATTCTCTTACAAACTTACAATATTGTAAAGTGCTCAAGGCTCAAATGATCTCTTGATTGGTTGTATACAAGAATTAGTTTCAATAGACAATAGACAATACTTTATTATTAAACCTCAGACACATAGGTGTACAAGAGGACATCATATATACACGTATACACATTTTTATACTCAATACATTTACATTACACATAATAATGCATGCATGCATGGTAAAATACAGCAAAATGTCAATTTACAAATTACCATAACATCCAACTCAAAAAAGACAAATACTAGTAAATCATAAGTATCGTGTAAGTATTTTTAAAAATATTGCTAAGTTTTTGAAAAGTTCTACATGACAAAATGTTAGAAGCTGTTTTAATTTGTACTCCGTTGGATTTGCAGTATAAAATTCTGGTATATATTTATTTCTAAGCAGTTTTATTTCCTGTTTTGACATTTTAATAGATAATGAAATTCATCTCCTATCCTGTTTCCACAGAGATGACAAATTCGCTCATTTTTGGTATTCTAGACCATCTTCCTGTTTCTACAGGAAATTTTAAATTTGAGCATCTGAATTTTCCTATATAAATCCTGTCACACAGCTTCAACTTTATTAAATAGGTTTCCAAACGAAATTCCTGTTTGTAATGTGAATAAAATGCACCTCTTGAAGAGTTGTTCACTTGGGAAAACCAATGTTGGATAAATTGGTCATTCAGTTTTTGTGAAATAGTGTTCTTTAAACCCAGTTTATCCAATGGAAGTTGATTTTGCCAAATAAAACTAATTCCATTTTCGTCAAATATGGATTTAACGTACGTAATCCATTTAAATTTTGTGGGGTATTGAAATTGTAATTTTAGCATTAATTTATACATAATGGAAGATAACTTGTTATTCTCCAATAGTAAACTATTCCAAAACATCACCATTTTACGTTTAACAATAGTTTCCAAAGGAATCTTCCGAGTTCCCCATACACCATATAATTTGATGTACTGTTTAATTTCAAAATATTTTGCAAAATTGAAGGTGTATTTTCTCAATGCTATCTTTACTTTCAAATCCCTATACCTCTGAAGCATATAATAAAACAGGACTAACCAATGAGTCAAAAAGTTTAAGCTGCAAATCGACGGAATACATATATTTTTTAATTTTTCGGTATAGAGCATACAAAGACTTCTGTGCCTGATCAAGAAGTTTTTTTCGTGCAGTACAAAAGCTACCATTGTAATTGAAAAGTATACCAAGGTAGCAGTATGAATCAACTATTTCAATATTTTCTCCATATATCATAAAATTCTGATTTCTTTTTACTAAAAATCACTGCTTTAGTTTTGCTTGTGTTAATCTTTAGTTTCCATTTTTTACAATATTCTTCAAAACATACAAGGGTTTTTTGTAATCCTTCTGCACTTTCAGACAATAGCGCATTATCATCTGCGTACAGTATAATGAACAATTTAACATACATTTGTAATGATTCCAAGCACAGATTTGAAATATTATCTAGACTTTCTATATTATTTTCCACAAAATAACTTTCTAAATCATTTAGGAACAAAGAAAATAAAAAAAGGTGATAAATTTTCACCTTGTTTTACTCCTATGTGAGATATAAAAAATTCGGAAAATTCATTTCCTTTCTTGACACATGTTTTTATATTTTGATACATATTATAGATCACATTACATAGTTTACCTTTAATGTTTGATTTTTGCAGTTTTTGCCACAATCCCGATCTCCATACAGTGTCAAAAGCGCTTTTAAAGTCTATAAAAGTGCAAAATAGCTTCTTACCAAATGAGAAATATATGGTAATTAAAGAATACAATGCAAATATATTATCAACAGTAGAGAACCTCTACGAAAACCTGCTTGTGATTTTGAAATCAGGTCTATGTGATCTGCATAATTATTTAACCTGTAATTCAACATAGCAGAAAAGGTTTTACTAAAGCATGAATTTAATGTGATTCCTCTGTACATTTCGGGATCGGATCTTGATCCTTTATTTTTTTTAAAATGTAGTTATCATGATTCCATTAGACCAACTGTCTGGGACAATTCCAGTATCTAAAATTAAATTGAATAGCTTAACGTAAATTGGCATTAAATCGTCAATTGTATTCTTTATATATTCATTTAAAATTTCATCACTACCTGAAGCTTTGCCATTTTTAAAATTCGAAACGACCTTTTTGATTTCATCTTCGGTTACTGGACTATTTAAAAATAACTCAACATCGTCTGATAAAGTTTCAAAGTCAAAATCTTGTTCGAAGTCATTTTCTGGCTCGACATTTTCATTTAGGATTTTAAAATGATCATACAATGCTTTTAGAGATATATCGTCATTGTTATCTTTTTTCTTACTATCATTTAGATTATTAAGGATTTTCCATAGAGCTTTTGTATCCTTTTTAGAAATGTTACGCAACTCATCAGCAGCCTTCTGTTGATAGTTTGCAAAAGCCTTATTTAATGTTATTTTATGTTCTTTACTAGCTTGTCTCATTTTACTTCTGTTTTCAGCATTTTTCAAAAAACTATATCTCTTTCGAGCTTTATGAAATTTTTTTCTACTCATCGAGCATTTTCTATTAAACCAAGGTTTAGAATTTTCATGTTTGTAAAAATGTTTATGTTTTTTTATTTTCCCAAACGTTTCTGTCGCCGCATCTTTAAAAATTTTGCTGATATCTAAAACTATATTGTTTATATCATTTTGAGTTGCATCATTATTTACGGAAAATTCGTCCAGTTTATTCATAACAGTGGCTAAAATACCTTCGGGATCATTGTGAATTTGATCAGTGTATTCAGATTTCTGTTCACTTTTCCACCTGACAAAAGTTTGATCATTTCTATTGTCGGTAACAATTGAATCAATTTTACTTAATGTGGCCTGAAGTCTAAAATGTATAAATGAATGACAATCAGAATATAACGGTATAAAGTCAGCAATTTCAAAATAAAAAATCACAGGGAAGAGCATTGATGAAATAATTAAATAATCAACAACACTCGAATCGTTACATGTGTTCTCCCTAATATCTTTGTCTGATCCAACTCTTGAATTTGCAATATATAAATTATTTTTTCTGCATAACTCTAACAGTCTATGACCATACTTATTAGGTCTACATGTACACTGAGACACTCTTTGCAAGGTGATTTTGTTTTGAGTCAGATTCTCAAAATCATATAAATACTGTAATATATCAGCACCACAATCTAAATCAAACATACTAACAACTGACTCATCAGGTATAATATAATCAGGTAAAGACCCAGTTTTTGAGTTAAAATCGCCAACTAGGGCAACATAACAATTTTCAGTGTTTGTTAGGATATTCAATTCATTTTCCAATTCTTCAAAAGCTTCTATAGTAGAATACTTAGAATTTTCAGGTGGTACATAAACACAGCCAAGAATTACATCTGAATTTAGTGACAAAATTGATTTCGAAATTTGAAACCATAAAACAAATTGACTCTCAGTATTATGGAATTTCAACTCTTTTTCTTAACTCTTTCTATAAATAACAACTATTCCACCTTCATTGTCAGTGTAAATTAAATGTTTATAATTGATGCATGACTTCTTTTTTCAGCATTTCATTTATGGGTTAGTTTTAGTGATGCAAGGACTTTCTTATAATTTGGGAAATATTTTTAAAATGTGTTATAGACATTAGGTAACAAAACAGTAAAAAGAAAGATACGAATTGTATATGTTTCCTGATTGTGAGTATGAATATAAATCATGTAATATTTTAGTGAGAAATTCTCCTTTTTTATTTACAGAGTAAATCAATAAATACATTTGAGTTACAACTAATTTTATTTCACAGCCAATATTTTTGTTCTGGCTTTTAAATCAAATACTATTCATTATGTGAGGGAAATGATCTAATAAATGCCTTTAAAAGTTTTAAATATATTCAAAACTTTAATCAAATTCCTGTTTTTTTTTTTTTTTTTTTATTTTATTTTATCAGAATATTGAAATAACTATTCTTCCCAACCGCTGGTTCAGTAATCAGAGTTTTGGGAAGCTAAAGATTGTTATTTTTTATTTTAAATCTTTTTTCTTTTCTTTTTTTTTTTTTTTTTTTTTGCATTGCTTTGATATTGTTTATTTTTGAGTAATTTTAAGTTGTTAATATTTTCATAATAACATTATTAAAAGTACAAATTTTACTGCACCAGTAAACTTCAACTTATTTTGAATTTTTTTGTATTTTTTGTTTTGTTTCACAATTCAACTTTTAGTCAGTTTCAATCACTGTGATAAATCCTTTCAATCTGATAAATCGGCTTCGGGCCGGGGCATTTGTAACTCATTTATAGAAACTCTTTGTTTTGAACTGTAAATAGACCCAAATAATAGGATAATCCCTTACTAAGAACATAATTTACATTCATTCTTCACAATTAAGAGACATCAAATCCTACAATTTCATTGGTCGAGAGCACTTTGCTATATTCTAAATTTAAATGGTAGATTTACATGTATTGATTAAAATACAGTTGAACGGTTTAATAGATGAGCCCAGGCAGCTGTGACGTGGTTTGTTAATGATTAAGAATAGATTAATCCGACAACTTAAGGATGTGAACAAAATCATTGATGTTTCCGATATTTACAAAATATCTTACAACTTTAGCTTCACATCCTATTTCAAGTTTGTATCTCTCTTCCGAATAAATCTTTTAAAAAAAAAGTTGCAACATATTTGTTAGACTGAATTTTTAGGCTGCACGAATTATAGTGTTATTAGGTTCAATTTTGTGTTTAGAATCATAAATTTATTTTAACAAAAAATGATGAGTTCCGTGAAGCCCTGCGTCTTGATCATGACGAAGCTTTCGTTCAAGATGCATAAATTTCCATGAAAGTTATACAAAGCTTTTGATAACTAAAAAAATAACCCCAGACTGTTTCTAACCGTAAGTGAAAACAAGTCCTTTTCTAGATAATTTTGATATATTTAAAAAAACAAAGATTAAAGTTTAAGGATATAATTGACCAATATTAAACAATTTGTATCTAAAAGACAATAATTATTAAAAAACACCTGTGACGTAAATCTTTTGTTCAAACTCTCCATTATTTTTCAGAAATGGAGAGTTATTTGTTAATATCCATCTTCAATCATCCGGACGTTTTGCCCTTAGGATATTTCCATGGGCACTTTCTTAAAAAGTATTCACCCATGGGAATATTCCTAAAGGACGTTACGCGATATTGAATGAAGATGAACACTTACTGAAAAGGCTGATACTGATTTTTTTTTTAATTGGAATCGTATAGTAATACAATGAACACCAAATATCTGATTATTAATAAACAGCTTTTATTTGCGAGTCGTAATTCCATCGTATAATATATAGCATCGTCTTCACTAAAATTCCATATAATTATCCGTTTTGTTTTCCGATGCCAATCTTGACTGAATTTCTGTCACGGAAAGTATCCAAGCGGGTAAACACGAATATTTTCCATTGAGTGCCATTCCTTTTCTGTGCATCTACAAAATATCAAATGTGTTAACTCAGTTGAATTCTTTGTAATATTGAATACATTAACATTATTCAATAAGGAAAATTAGAGAAAAATATATTTTACTCAAAGATTTGCTTTTAATTTTACCGTTTGACTGTTTAAGATATCATTTCCTTGAAATTCAAAGTGTTGTATTTTGATTTTGTACAGCAAAATTTCGTTTGTTCCATTTTGATATATAAAGCCCGCCTCCGGGTACGGGATTTTCTCGCTGTGTTGAAGACCCATTGGTGGCCTTGGGCTGTTTTCTGCTCTTTGGTCGGGTTGTTGTCTCTTTGACGCATTCCCCGTTTCCATTCTAAATTTTATTTACATTAAAACAGAAAACTTACTGGGATAGTTTCTACAAGTATATTGTGGTTTAATAGAATAAAAGTTCAAGAAAATGAAATGGTCAAAATCGCGTACATGTATTCGGTATATTATTTGATTGTTCGTTGTTATAATTTGAATATAGTACTAATGCATATAATTGGAGGGGGTATGAATAACATTTGAATAAGGCTTGTGTTAAATATTGGGCGGGGTTTCATTCAATTTTCAACAGAATCGCGTAACATTATCGAATTCCTTCGCAATTATTATTTGTCCAGTGGCAAATATAACAGATATATCGGCAGTGCAAATGACGGCGTTAATCTTGAAATGTTTAAACAAAATCAAAAAGTAGTTTTCCACTTAAGTTAAAGACATACAAAACGGGATCCATAAATGTTTTTAATCACGGGAGTTCTTTTTTCTAAATTAGGGAATTAAGGGAAACATGAAAAATATTTTCAGTTTGATTGTATTGCTATTTTAGAATCATCTAAAATATGCATAACATTTTTCGTTGTTATGAGCAAAGGAAAAGAAAAATGTATATGTATGAAACACTATTTTCGTGTTTAATTTTATTTGATCTAATAGAATGGTTTGAAATATAGAATCATAGTTCGTTTCAGATATGACTTATAATCGAGCACACCCTTATTAGTTAAATAACCTAAACTAGAGTGTTACATACCTGGACATTTATTCTAGTTGTACCATTTCATTTTTCATTGACGATTCTACATCCAAGATTTATCAAACGAAAAACACACATAATCCATTAACATATATGCATAAATACTAGTTTTTTTCTCTCCCGAAATACCACTTATAGACACAAATACATATCCTTTCAATCCTACTGTCAACGTATATTTGTTCCTAATAATATTTATTCCTGAGGGAAACAATATTATAATAATATATGTTCTGCGGAAATTCTGTCATGGAATACTTTTTCCATCTGTATTATATTTGTTCCACTGATATTAGGAACTTATCTTATATGTTGATTAGTATAACAAATGTTCCTATTATGCTGATGATTATATAATTATTATGTAATTTGAAAAGTTTTTATGAGTTAGATATATTCACCTGTACACAATACCTGAATGTACAAACAAACATGGATTCTGATGAATATGAAAAATATGTATGTTCCGTAATGATGGGTCATATGTTCAAGGTAGGTAAATTTGTTAACAAGATCAGCTGTGAAATATGAATGTTAATTCTAATGAGACAAATATCTTTTATATGTAAAATATGCATGCCAGTAGTTGTGGATAATTTGAAATGATTATTTAATGTCAGCACCATTGGGAACAACTATTTCCAATATTCACGATACCTGTTATTTTACTAGAATAAATTCTACTATAGTTATATCAGAATAATAATTGTACATACCAACTTACCATTCCGGCATTCGAAATAGATAGAAGATAATAATATTGTTGGGTCGGAATAGATATTATATAATACTTTTTCCAATCGGAATAAATATTACATAATACTTTTTACAATCGGAATAGATATTACAATATACTTTTTCAATTCGGAATAGATATTACATGATATTTATTCTTTTAGAATAGATATTACATAATAATTTTCCATTCGGAAAAGACATTACATACTACTTTTCCTTTTGGAATAGATATTACATAATATTTTTACCCGTAATTTCTGATTACTTTCATTTTAATCAATGACATGTCAAATTGTCAAAATGAAAAAGTCAAAATGTTATATACCAGTCATATGATAAAACTTCCACCATAATATTTATTCCAAAGATACTTTATTATGTAACAAAATTTCCTACTGGAATTTATTTTATGTGATAAAAATTCCGAGGCATCGGTCCTTTTATTACGCTTATGGAATATGTATCATATAACATTAATATCAATTGGAATTTGTGTTACGTAATAAATTACTTTTGGAATAAATATTATGGTGGAACTTCTATTCTGTGACACTACTACAAGAAAGACGTGAGTATCCAATAACTTAAAACATAAATCTGGATGAACTTTATTCAAAATCTGTTTATAGTACTTACTCTATTGTTCATAAATACTTCGTTCAGTGAGTAGATGGTCAGCTTGATTTTAAATTTTGCCTGTGGATTATTGGGTACAACACAGGGAAAATGAAAAGAAAACCATAACAAAATGAAATAAAATTCTTTAAAATGTTATAATCTGAAGATTCGTTCTATATTCAAGGTGTATTTTAAGTTAGCGAGATTCCAAATAACTGTCCATTCCTGGGAAATAATGAGCGTCGTCACTATGGGCTTCCGCTCCATTATTTCCCAGGAATGGACAGTTATTTGGACTTTCTCTTTAACATCATAATTTGTCGTTCAAAATAAATTTTGGTTTTGGCTTTGATTGTCCTCCTTGTCATTTTCACTGATGCCAAAATCTATCATTCAAAATATTGTAATAATTGGAATAACTGACATTTATTTAATTTAACAACCTGGAATTTACCAATTCAACTGAAGAAAGTACACAATTACACATGGATATAAACTTTATTTGTGATAACCTTCAACATAAAATATTATTGACTCTATGAACATTAATTGGAACTGCACATATTGTAACATTTGTATCTTTTAATTTTTTCTATATTTTTTTGTTTGGCAAGTGCCCCCTTCCACTTGTTAACCAAACTCGTTTTACTTGATAACATATTTTGCAAAGATCGCAAGGTGTCTGGCATAAATATTCATATACCTGAAGTTTAAGTAAGGAAATATTCAAGATTTTTCTATCAGTCAAAACCATGTTTCTCGTTTCTCTGTGAAGAGCCATTTTACTGATCATGTAACCGCAGTAGGAAATATTTTTGTCGTTGCAATTGAGTACTTTAAATATCTAAAGTAGTCTTTAAGAGTAAGAAATCAGCCATTGTGTTACTAATTTTATTAAAGCTTCAATGTTTATACCTAGAAAAGAATAGTCAATAGGAACTATATTTTTAACCAGTTTACCGCTGGAAATACTTATTACTCCCGTCGTCTGCTAGAACTACGCACTGCAAGAACTTAGAAACAAGTCTAGTTATAAAGTTTTAAGCTTCTATCTATAAATTTTAATAAAGGAAACGTTAAGACAAAGTCTCATCTACTTGATAGTTAATGGACAGGAATTATAATGTCCATTTTATATTTAATTTCTAAATGTGCCGTTTTTCTTGACAGGTTCCTATTTTGTCCGACATTTTCCTGTCAGTCCTGACAGGGTTCTCATTGGCTCTCAGGGATCCCAGGCTAGATCCCTTATTTTTGATAGGATTTCAGGAATCTCCAAAGGCTCTGCTCAGTGAAATAGCAGATGACTTGTTAGCTCAAGTCTAACTGATGACTGGTAGACTAGTAAGCTTAACCAAATTTGCCGTATTTTATTCAAGTTTATCATTACCAGACCAATTCCAGAACAGAATAGCCAAGCAGGTTAATATACTTAAATTTATAATAAGATGAAGTATGTTAAGGAAAAGTAAATGTAGCGGATGTTATCCCCCAACACACTGAGTGACCTAAAACGTCCCGAATATGATGATTACTAATGTGTCTGCATTTTTGTAAATTTATATATGTAAATAAATATTATATACCTTATAACTTGTATTTTACAACTCAACAATGGATGATAACGAGTGCATTGCCTGGCATCCATTCGTCTTCAAAATGTAGCATATTTCTGGCGAGAGTACAATGGGCTCTAAGATTGTCAACAGACCCTTCCACAATTACTCTTCCTGTGGCGGCGGTTTGTTACAATTTTGTTACATCATCAGAAATTTATAAATAAAATATAAGACTTTTCGAAAATTGACATGCGGTATTGGGTTTTACTCATTGTTAAAGGCCGTATTGGGATATATAGTTGTTAACCTCTACTTCATTTTTTTCTCTGGTGGAGAGTTGTCACATCCTCTTATTTTTTAGGTCTTGGAATAAATTCAATGTGAGATTTAGCTAGCTATAAAAATCAGGTTTAATCCACTATGTTTTACATCCGGTAATGCCTGTACCAAGTTAGGAATATGACAGTTGTTATCCATTCGTTTGATGTGTTTGAGCTTTTGATTTTGCTATTTGATAAGGGACTTTCCGTTTTGAATTTTCCTTGAGATCGATATTTTGTTATTTTACTTTTGGGGGGGTGGGGTGGGGGGTAGTTTCTGATACTTTTTTCATGGTTTGTTTTAAGACTTTCCTTAATTTCATAAATGCCATTCGTGTTACAATAAAAAGCCATATCTAATATCATATTTTTTCTTCTTTTTTAGAATTTCTCGAATGTTTTGTAATAGTTCGAATATAACCACACGACACGTCTTTTCTGTTGGATGTGTAAACGAAATGATGTGCGCGTTATACGGACGGATGACCTTAAAATCTCAAAGTCTGGAAACTGTTTATATAAAAAATAAGGAGATGTGGTATGATTGCCAATGAGAAAACTATCAACCAACGTTCAAATGAAGTGGATGTATAAGTAATTATAGGCACCCGTACGGCTTTCAGCAATGAGTTGTATGTTTATTTAATCATTGGTTGATTTTGCCGTCATGGCTCCCAGACTTTACAAATTCGACTTTCACTAAAACAAATTGAAAAAAAAAAGATTCCTTCCATCAACGCAATATTCTGACCAAACCATTTACGACGATATTCTTTTTAAACACCCGAAATAAGATCAAATTATCATATAGGTCAAACAAAACAAAAATATTGGCTTGTTTCGTACCTCCTGGCAGTATTTAATACCATATAGGCCAAACAAAAAAAAAATTGGCCTGTGTCGTACCTCCTAGCAGGGTTGAAAAGTAAGGTTTAGTTCTAACAGAAAAAATGATGAAGAAAACACATGTAATAAAAAATAGAGTGATAAAAATAATTTGAAATTTTGGAAGAGTTGCAAAATCGGTCTAAGGTTCTAAAATAAGATGTAATATGTAGGACTTTTTTCATCCTTTCAAATTAGATTCAATCATATGTGAATATATATATATACAATCATAGGTTTGAACGTTGTTTTCAATTTAGACTTGTTTATATTTTTTCGCTTGGGCTTGTATTATATTTTCTTTAGGGTTTATATGATCCGTTCATCCTATTTCGACTCTTTAAAATTCAAGAGTCTATCCTAAATTGAGGTAAATTATATGGCCTTCCAAATACCGTTTCGATCCCTAACATCACTGAAGAGACATTAATTGTCGAAATCCGGATATGGTGTACAAATTTTGCACCTCAAGTTAGTGCAATACCATCTTTCCGCAAGTTAATTGTTTTCTGTTTGGTATTACATTAATATTAAGATCCATTTTGTTAAATATGGTGATCAATTTATTTGGCAATCGCCAATGGCAGTCAGCAGGGTTTAAGAACATCCGTTGTTCGACCTGTTAGTCAAATGCGTTTTGTTAAAATATACTTTTTCACTCTTATGGTCTTTTTGGAAAATGTTGTTTGTGCTGTATTTAGACCTCTCTACCAAGTAATTTTTTACATGCACACGTATAAAAATTGCTGTTTTTATGCAACGCAATCATAGGTTTGAACGTTGTTTTCAATTTAGACTTGTTTATATATATATGACGAGTTTTCTACTGACGATGAAAGGTAACACTAGGCCACCGAAAGCTGAATTTTAAGTTCAGCCTAGGTGGCCGTGTGGTCTAGAGCGCTGGACACAGTGCAGGCGGTGTTGTCTCGATATCCCAATAGCATGAGTTCGAATCCCGGCGAGGGAAGAACAAAAATTTGCTTTCGCAAATTTGCAGATTTAACACAGTTGTGCTGATATTTAGAGTAATTATGAATATAATATGTGTTTTCAGCCGTGTATCACCTTCACTGGTGATCCAATCGATGGATCTGTCGTAGAGTTGTCACTTGTGTAGACGTACTTATCAAAATAATTATTTCTCTGACTGTATCTTATGATCCTTTACGATAGATATTTAGCTAATCTGCAATCAATTCCATCTTCATGCCTAATACATTGTACTGTGTTACAACTCTAGATTCTACTGACGAGGAAAGGTAACACTAGGCCACCGAAAGCTGAATTTTAAGTTCAGCCTAGGTGTCCGTGTGGTCTAGAGCGCTGGACACATTGCAGGCGGTGTTGTCTCGATATCCCAATAGCATGAGTTCGAATCCCGGCAAGGGAAGGACAAAAATTTGCTTTCGCAAATTTGCAGATTTAACATTGTTGTGCTGATATTAAGAGTAATTATATATATTTTTTTAAACAGTGATCTGCAAGTTTGGTGGCCTGCTTGTCTTTGGGGTATCACCAGCTCAGTAGTAATTACTTCGATTCGGACGGGATTTATAACATACTTCGCTGACAGTTCAGACATGATGAAGAAAACTGGTTCTGACGGGATTTATAACATACTGCTGACAATACAGCAATTGTAAAGACAAACTATGGTTCTGACGTGATTTATAACATACTCCATTGACAATTCAGAAATGATCAAGAAAACTATGGTTCTGACAGGACTTATAACATACTCCGCTGACAATTCGTAAATGATAAAGAAATACTATGGTTCTATCGAGATTTATTACATACTCCGCTGACAATTCAGAAATGATCAAGAAATGCTATGGTTCTGACAGGATTTATAACATAATCCGCTGACAATTCAGAAATGACAAAGAAAAAAAAACTATGGTTCTGACGGGATTAATACCATACTCCACTGACAATTCAGAAATGATAAAGAAAACTTTGGTTCTCACGGGATTTATCACATACTCCGCTGAAAATTCAGAAATGATAAAGAAATACTATGGTTCTGACGGGATTATAACATACTCCACTGACTATTCAGAAATGATAAAGACAAACTACGGTTCTGACGGGATTTATAACATATTCCGCTGACAATTCAGAAATGATAAAGAAAACTATGGTTCTCATGGGATTTATAACATACTCCGCCTGACAATTCAGAAATGATAAAAACAAACTATGGTTCTGACGGGATTTATAACATACTTCACTGACAATTCAGAAACGATAAAGAAAACTATGGTTCTGACAGGATTTATAACATACTCCGCTGACAATTCAGAAATGATAAAGAAAACTATGGTTCTGACGGGATTTATAACATACTCCGCTGACAATTCAGAAATGATAAAGACAAACTATGGTTCTGACGGGATTTATAACATGCTCCACTGACAACTCAGAAATGATAAAGAAAACTATGGTTCTGACGGGATTTATAACATACTTCGCTGACACTTCAGAAATGATAAAGACACACTATGGTTCTGAAGAGATTTATAACATACTACGCTGACAATTCAGAAATGATAAAGACAAACGATGGTTCTGACAGGATTTATAATATACTCCCCTGACAATTCAGAAATGATAAAGAAAAATATGGTGATAAAGAAAAACTATGGTTCTGACAGGATTTATAACATAGTCCACTAACAATTCAGAAATAATAAGGACAAACTATGGTTCTGAAGGTATTTATAAAATACTGTGCTGACAATTCAGAAATGATCAAGAAAACTAAGGTTCTGACGGGATTTATAACATTCCCCGCTGACAATTCATAAATGATAATGACAAACGATGGTTCTAACGGGATTTATAACATACTTCGCTGACAATTCAGAAATGATAAAGACACACTATGGTTCTGAAGGAATTTATAACATACTCCGCTGACAATTCAGACATGATAAACACAAACTGTGGTTCTGACGGGATTTATAACATACTCCGCTGACAATTCAGAAATGATAAAGACACACTATGGTTCTGACGGGATTTATAACATACTCCACTGAAAATTCAGAAATGAAAAAGAAATACTATGGTTCTGGTTGAATTTATAACTTCCTTCGCTGACCATTCAGAAATGATAAAGCAGTAATTTGGTTCTGACGGGATTGATGAAATACTCCACTGACAATTCAGAAACGATCAAGAAAACTATGCTTCTGACAGGATTTATAACATACTCCGCTGACAATTCAGAAATGATCAAGAAAAATATGGTTATGACAGGATTTATAACATACTCTGCTGACAGTTCAAAAATGATAAAGAAAACTATGGTTCTGACGGGATTTATAACATACTACGCTCAAAATTCAAAAAATGATAAAGACAAACTATGGTTCTGACGTGATTTATAACATACTCCACTGACAATTCAGAAATGATAAAGAAATACTATGGTTCTGATTGAATTTGTAACTTACTCCAATGACAATTCAGAAATGATAAAGAAATATGGTGATAAACAAAACCATGGTTCTGACAGGATTTATAACATACTCCACTGACAATTCAGAAATGATAAAGAAATACTATGGTTCTGATTGAATTTGTAACTTACTCCAATGACAATTCAGAAATGATAAAGAAATATGGTGATCAACAAAACCATGGTTCTGACAGGATTTATAACATACTCCACTGACAATTCAGAAATGATAAAGAAATACTATGGTTCTGATTGAATTTGTAATTTACTCCAATGACAATTCAGAAATGATAAAGACAAACAATGGTTCTGATGGGATTTATAACATTCTCCACTGACAATTCAGAATTGATAAAGACAAACGATGGTTCTGACGGGACTTATAACATACTCCCCTTACAATTCAGAAATGATAAAGAAAAATATGGTGATAAACAGAACTATGGTTCTGACAGGATTTATAACATACTCCACTGAAAATTCAGAAAGGACAAAGAAATATTGTGGTTCTGGTTGAATTTATAACTTCCTTCGCTGCCAATTCAGAAATGATAAAGAAATAATTTGGTTCTGACGGAATTTATGAAATACTCTACTGACAATTCAGAAATGATAAAGAAATACATTGGTTCTGACGGAATTTATAACATACTTCACTGACAATTAAGAAACGATGAAGAAAACTATGGTTCTGACAGGATTTATAACATACTCCGCTGAAAATTCAGAAATGATCAAGAAAAATATGGTTCCGACAGGATTTATAACATACTCCGCTGACAGTTCAAAAATGATAAAGAAAACTATGGTTCTGACGGGATTTATAACATACTCCGCTGAGAGTTCAAAAAATGATAAAGACAAACTATGGTTCTGACGTGATTTATTACATACTGCACTGACAATTCAGAAATGATAAAGAAAACTTTGGTTCTGACGGGATTGATAACATTCTCCGCTGACAATTCAGAAATGATAAAAACAAACTATGGTTCTGACGGGATTTATAACAAACTCCGTTGACAATTCAAAAATGATAAGGAGAAACAATGGTTCTAAAAGGATTTATAACATAGTCCACTGACAATTGAGAAATGATAAAGACAAACTATGGTTCTGACGGCATTTATAACATACTGCGCTGATAATTCAGAAATGATAAAGAAAACTAAGGTTCTGACGGGATTAATAACATTCTCCGCTGACAATTCAGAAATGATAAAGACAAACTATGGTTCTGACGGGATTTATAATATACTTCACTGACAATTCCGAAATGATAAAGACAAACAATGGTTCTGACGGGATTGATAACATTCTCCGCTGACAAATCAGAAATGATAAAGAAAAAACGATGGTTCTGACGGGATTTATAACATACTTCGCTGACACTTCAGAAATGATAAAGACACACTATGGTTCTGAAGAGATTTATAACATACTCCGCTGACAATTCAGACATGATAAAGACAAACTATGGTTCTGAAAGGATTTATAACATACTCGTCTGACAATTCAGAAATGATAAAGACAAACGATGGTTTTGACGGGATTTATAATATACTCCCCTGACAATTCAGAAATGATAAAGAAAAATATGGTGATAAAGAAAAACTATGGTTCTGACAGGATTTATAACATAGTCCACTGACAATTCAGAAATGATAAAGACAAACTATGGTTCTGAAGGTATTTATAAAATAGTGCGCTGACAATTAAAAAATGATCAAGAAAACTAAGGTTCTGACGGGATTTATAACATACTCCACTGACAACTCAGAAATGATAAAGAAAACTATGGTTCTGTAGGGATTTATAACATACTCCGCTGACAATTCAGAACTGATAAAGACAAATTATGGTTCTGACGGGATTTATAACATACTCCACTGACAACTCAGAAATGATAAAGAAAACTATGGTTCTGACGGGATTTATAACATACCCACTGACAACTCAGAAATGATAAAGAAAACTATGGTTCTGACGGGATTTATAACATACTCCGCTGACAATTCAGAAATGATAAAGACAAACTATGGTTCTGACGGGATTTATAACATACTCCGCTGACAATTCAGAAATGATAAAGACAAACTATGGTTCTGAAGGGATTTATAACATACTCCGCTGACAATTCAGACATGATAAAGACAAACTATGGTTCTGTAGGGATTTATAACATACTCCGCTGACAATTCAGAAATGATAAAGACACACTATGGTTCTGAAGGGATTGATAACATACTCCGCTGACAATTCAGAACTGATAAAGACAAACTATGGTTCTGTAGGGATTTATAACATACTCCGCTGACAATTCAGAAATGATAAAGACAAACTATGGTTCTGTAGGGATTTATAACATACTCCGCTGACAATTCAGAAATGATAAAGACACACTATGGTTCTGAAGGGATTGATAACATACTCCGCTGACAATTCAGACATGATAAAGACAAACTATGGTTCTGTAGGGATTTATAACATACTCCGCTGACAATTCAGAAATGACAAAGACAAACTATGGTTCTGACGGGATTTATAACATACTCCGCTGACAATTCAGAAATGATAAAGACAAACTATGGTTCTGACAGGATTTATAACATACTTCACTGACAATTCAGAAATGATAAAGAAATACTATATGGTTCTGATTGAATTGATAACTTACTCGAATGACAATTCAGATATGATAAAGACAAACAATGGTTCTGACGGGATTTATAACATTCTCCGCTGACAATTCAGAATTGATAAAGACAAACGATGGTTCTGACGGGATTTATAACATTCTCTCCTGACAATTCAGAAATGATAAAGAAAAATATGGTGATAAAGAAAACTATGGTTCTGACAGGATTTAAAACATACTCCACCGACAATTCAGAAATTATAAAGAAATCATATGGTTCTGATTGATTTTAAAACTTACTCCGCTGACAATTCAGAATTGATAAAGAAAACTATGGTTCTGACGGGATTTATAACATACTCCGCTGACAATTCAGAAATGATAAAGAAATACTATGGTTCTGGTTGAATTTATAACCTACTCCGCTGACAAGTTAGAAATCATAAAGAAATAATTTGGTTCTGACGGGACTTATGAAATACTTTACTGACAATTCAGAAATTATAAAGAAATACATTGGTTCTGAAGGGATTGATAACATACTCCGCTGACAATTCAGAAATGATAAAAACAAACGATGGTTCTGAAGGGATTTATAACATACTCCGATGACAATTCAGAAATAATAAAGACAAACGATGGTTCTGACGGGATTGATAACATACTCCGCTGACAATTCAGAAATGATAAAGACAAACGATGGTTCTAACGGGAATTATAACATACTCCGCTGACAATTCAGATATGATAAAGACACACTATGGTTCTGAAGGGATTTATAACATACTCCGCTGACAATTCAGACATGATAAAGACAAACTATGGTTCTGTAGGGATTTATAACATACTCCGCTGACAATTCAGAAATGACAAAGACAAACGATGGTTCTGACGGGATCATTGATAACATACTCCGCTGACAATTCAGAAATGATAAAGACAAACGATGGTTTTAACGGGAATTATAACATACTCCGCTGACAATTCAGATATGATAAAGACACACTATGGTTCTGAAGGGATTTATAACATCCTCCGCTGACAATTCAGACATGATAAAGACAAACTATGGTTCTGTAGGGATTTATAACATACTCCGCTGACAATTCAGAAATGACAAAGACAAACGATGGTTCTGACGGGATTTATAACATACTCCCCTTACAATTCAGAAATGATAAAGAAATATGGTGATCAACAAAACCATGGTTCTGGAAGGATTTATAACATACTCCACTGACAATTCAGAAATGATAACGACACACTATTGTTTTGAAGGGATTTATAACATACTCCGCTCACAATTCAGACATGATAAACACAAACTATGGTTCTGAAGGGATTTATAACATACTCCGCTGAAAATTAAAAAATGATCAAGACAAATCGATGATTCTGATGGGACTTATAACATACTCCCCTGACAATTCAGAAATGATAAAGAAAAATATGGTGATAAACAAAACTATGGTTCTGACAGGATTTATAACATACTCCACTGAAAATTCAGAAATGAAAAAGAAATACTATGGTTCTGATTGAATTTATAACTTCCTCCGCTGACAATTCAGAAATGATAAAGAAATAATTTGGTTCTGACGGGATTTATGAAATAGTTCACTGACAATTCAGATATGATAAAGAAATACATTGGTTCTGACTGAATTTTTAACATACTCCACTGACAATTCAGAAACGATAAAGAAAACTATGGTTCTGACAGGATTTATAACATACTCCCCTGACAATTCAGAAATGATAAAGAAAAATATGGTGATAAACAAAACTATGGTTCTGACAGGATTTATAACATACTCCACTGAAAATTCAGCAATGAAAAAGAAATACTATGATTCTGATTGAATTTATAACTTCCTCCGCTGACAATTCAGAAATGATAAAGAAATAATTTGGTTCTGACGGGATTTATGAAATAGTCCACTGACAATTCAGATATGATAAAGAAATACATTGGTTCTGACTGAATTTTTAACATACTCCACTGACAATTCAGAAACGATAAAGAAAACTATGGTTCTGACAGGATTTATAACATACTCCGCTGACAATTCAGAAATGATCAAGAAAAATATGGTTCCGACAGGATTTATAACATACTCCGCTGACAGTTCAGAAATGATAAAGAAAACTATGGTTCTGACGGGATTTATAACATTCACCGCTGACAATTCAGAAATGATCAAGATAGCTATGGTTCTGACGGGATTTATAACATTCTCCGCTGACAATTCAAAAACGATAAAGAAAACTATGGTTCTGACGGGATTTATAACATTCACCGCTGACAATTCAGAAACGATAAAGAAAACTATGGTTCTGACAGGATTTATAACATACTCCGCTGACAATTCAGAAATGATCAAGAAAAATATGGTTCCGACAGGATTTATAACATACTCCGCTGACAGTTCAGAAATGATAAAGAAAACTATGGTTCTGACGGGATTTATAACATTCACCGCTGACAATTCAGAAATGATCAAGATAGCTATGGTTCTGACGGGATTTATAACATTCCCCGCTGACAATTCAAAAACGATAAAGAAAACTATGGTTCTGACGGGATTTATAACATTCACCGCTGACAATTGAGAAACGATAAAGAAAACTATGGTTTTGACAAGATTTATAACATACTGAGCTGACAATTCAGAACTGATAAAAATAAACGATGGTTCTGACGGGATTTATAACATACTCCGCTGACAATTCAGAAATGATAAAGACAAACTATGGTTCTGACGGGATTTATAACATACTCCGCTGACAATTCAGAACTGATAAAGACAAATTATGGTTCTGACGGGATTTATAACATACTCAACTGACAACTCAGAAATGATAAAGAAAACTATGGTTCTGACGGGATTTATAACATACTTCGCTGACAATTCAGAAATGATAAAGACAAACTATGGTTCTGACGGGATTTATAACATACTTCGCTTACAATTCAGAAATGATAAAGAAAACTATGGTTCTGACGGGATTTATAACATACTCTACTGACAACTCAGAAATGATAAAGAAAACTATGGTTCTGACGGGATTTATAACATACTCCGCTGACAATTCAGAAATGATAAAGAAAACTATGGTTCTGACGGGATTTATAACATACTCCGCTGACAATTCAGAAACGATAAACAAAACTATGGTTCTGACGGGATTTATAACATTCAACGCTGACAATTCAGAAATGATAAAGATAGCTATGGTTCTGACGGGATTTATAACATTCTCCGCTGACAATTCAAAAACGATAAAGAAAACTATGGTTCGGACGGGATTTATAACATTCACCGCTGACAATTCAGAAACGATAAAGAAAACTATGGTTTTGACAGGATTTATAACATACTCCGCTGACAATTCAGAACTGATAAAAACAAACGATGGTTCTGACGGGATTTATAACATACTCCGCTGACAATATAGAAATGATAAAAACAAGCAATTGTTTTGACAATTCAGAAACGATAAAGAAATACTACATGTATGGTTCCATTTACCTCAGTCATAGTTGACTTCAGATGGAATTATTGATATGTTTTAGGTGATACAACTCTTCACGTATATGAATACCTACATGTACATGATGTATGCATTCGTATCGTTCACATGTATACATTCGTAGATATCGCTGTATACATTCGTATCTTTCACATGTATACATTCGTAGCTATCACATGTATACATTCGTATCTTTCACATGTATACATTCGTAGCTATCACATGTATACATTCTTATCTTTCACATGTATACATTCGTAGCTATCACATGTATACATTCGTATCTTTCATATGTATACATTCGTAGCTATCACATGTATACATTCGTATCTTTCACATGTATACATTCGTAGCTATCACATGCATACATTCGTATCTATCACATGTATACATTCGTAGCTATCACAGTTTGACATTGAGCGTTCCTGATGAAAATAAATCCAAGTCAGCTTTTCGAACGCACCATTTTGTGAAGAGTGTTATTCCCATCTGCAAAAATGGGTTTTACCTCACAACTGTTTTTCATACATCATCTCCCAGGAATGTTGATCACTAACTTCATTACTACCACCGCACTGTGTGTCTCCGTACTACCACCTTTAATCTCCGTACAACCACCGTGTATCTCAGTACCACCACCGTGTATCTCCATACTACCATCGTGTATCTACGTACTGACACACGAGTATCTCCGTATTACTACCGCGTATACTTAAGTTCTTAGAGTGATATCGTACTACCACCGTGTATCTCCGTACTACAACAAGTGTATCTCCATACTACAATACGTGTATCTCCGTAGTACCACCGTGTACTTACGTACTTAGAATGATCTCGGTCTACCACCGTGTATCTCCGTACAACCACCGTGTATCTCCGTAGTACCACCGTGTACTTACATACTTGGAGTGATCTCGTTCTACCACGGTGTATCTCCGTACTACAACACGTGCATCTCCGTAGTACCACTGTGTATCTCCGTACTGCCACACATGTATCTCCATACTACCATCGTGTATCTGTAGTAGGTTGTTTTCTATGCTTGGAATAACAACTATAACGAGGATGTAGGGTTCTGATGTTTTATTGTACCAGTAGATAAAACAAGTCACTTATGGAGTGAGTTGAAGTAGTAAGGTTAACGGCACATCAAATAAACATCACACAATCATGTGTCCTATATAATTACACATTACATGGAGTCAGTATTCAATAATATGTTGTCCAAAATATAAGGTTTACAAGTAAACTATGTGGTCAATATAAACAGACATAAATTCAATGGACTGTTATGGCTGTCGTCCGTGGAAATATACAGGTACAAAACAAAGGAAATTTAACTTAACCGCGAAATACTAACAGCCAATCAAATACAATCATTCAAGTAAATCCCTAATGAATATTCATAGAAAATAACGTGAATATTACTATACATATAAGTAAGGTTTTCAAGTAATAATTTAAACTAAAAATACAATATTCAAAATATGTAATTAAGCTTTTATCATAAATATAGTAATTTAATAATTAGATGATTTTTACAATATATAAAATTATCATAAAAAAATCACTCTGCTACATTCTCCCCGCTGTAGGAAAATGACTTCCACGTCATTCCAGTCTGTTTCCCCCTTCACTGAAAATTGACGTCCTCGGCAAGCCATTAACCACTAGTAGTTGCATCGCATGATGTCAAGGATGGTTCTGGACAACTCCATCTCCAAGCCTTTAAATCTCCCTTTCTGTGCTTCAGACTCCAACCAGTGAATCTTCATTAACCAATCTGGCTGTTGGATTGTAGCCTGCTTTGATACAACATAGTCCTCAAGGTACTTCGGTGGTTTCCTGTTCCTCTGTGGTCTAGTTGATACAGGCGAATCTCGTGGTGGTGTCGGTAATATCCGTCTTCTACGTGGTTGTTCTGGAGCTATGGTGGGTTCATCTGCCTCTTCTAGTGATAGGTCTGTTGGCGCACTCGTCTTGATCAATAGAAGTGTGTACTTCAGTAGTCTGAGCAGTCGCTTCTTCAGTATCCTCATCACTCACAGGGGCTGGTTCTGCAGCTCTATTGATGTCCACAGGAAGAGCGTCCCTCCTAAACCAGTTCCTGCTGATCACTACTCTCAGCTCCATCATGGTCGTCACCAGTGAAACCAAGAGTTCCTTTTCTTGTCGGTCCACAACTGGTACATCACTGTTAGTGTTGTCCTGTGTACTCTGATCAAGTATCCAATATACATACTCCTGCTCCGACTCCTCATCTGACTCCTTATCAGTGGTCCTGTTCACACTGTTTCCTTCAGATTTCGTCGGTTCCTCAGGCTGCTTCTTTTTCTTGGCCTGGGCGCAGGACGTTTCTTCTTAATATCTTTATCCATATCTGTAGGCAGATTTCCAATAGGCAAGAAAAGGTTCCTGTGCAGTGTCCTCTTTCTTCCTTCTTTGTTCTCTTTCTGAACCACGTACACTGGTATTCCACAATTAGGCTGACTAATTATCCGGTACGGGTCATCTTCCCACCTATCTGCTAACTTGTGCTTTCCATCAAAAGCTAGTGTCTTGACCAAGACTCTATCTCCCGGTTTCAGCACAGCTCCTTTTACTTTCTGATCGTAATGTTTCTTCTGTCGTTTCTGGGCAGCAAAGATGTTTCTTGTTGCTGTGTCATATGCTTTACGTAGTCTTTCTTGCATTTCCTCTGCATACTTTGTTGTTGTAACAGGTTCAGCTTCATCTCCAATACCAAAAGCGATGTCTATAGGTAGCTTTGGCTGTCTTCCGAACATCAGGTAGTATGGAGAGAATCCAGTTGACGTTTGACGTGTACAATTGTACGCATGGACAAGACCAGCAACATGCGACTTCCAATCTTTTTTCTGAACGTTTTCTAAAGTACCAAGCATACCAAGTAGTGTTCTGTTGAAACGTTCAGTGATGCCATTACCCATTGGATGATACGGTGTTGTTCTTGATTTCGTCATACCAGTGATGTTACATAATTCCTTGATGATTTTGGATCCAAAGTTGGCACCTTGATCGGAATGAATTCTTTCTGGCAAACCATAATGGACGACAAAGTTGTTGAAGAATGCGTCTGCAGTTGTTTTGCTGTCTGGTTTCTTGTTGGTATTGCCAAGGCATATCGTGTGAAGTGGTCTGTTATTACTAGTATGTTCTCAAATCCACCTGTAGATCTTTCAAGTGAGAGATAGTCCATACATACTAACTCCAGAGGTTGTGTCGTCTCGATGTTAATGAGTGGTGCTCTGTGACTGGCAGGTTGCTTTCGTCGAATACATCTGTCGCAGTTCGATATCCAGTTGTCAACATCTCGATTCATTCCAAACCAAACAAAACGGTCTCTAACTAATGAAACTGTTTTATCTCTGCCTTGATGTCCCATCTCATCATGTAATGCTGTTAATACTTTGGAAATGCAGACTTCAGGTAACACCAGTTGTTTATGTTGTTCCCCATTGTCGTGGATAACACGGTAAAGAACACCATCGATCATTTTCAACTTGTCGTAGTTGTTCAAGAACCAAGTGTTCCATGGTGAACGTTCTAGCTGTTCTTTTCGTGGCTTGCGATGTTCATCAACCCAGTATATCCAATCTTTAAGGTAAGTATCTTGCTTTTGTTCCATCTTTATGTTGACTAAATGTTGTGATGGTAAGTATGGATCATCTGTGACTTTAGGTGTTGTCATCGATAACGTCTGAACATAGGGTTGTGCATGCTGTAACTGACAAATGGCTTTCACAGAATCTGTACTAATGTTGGAGGTGTTGGTACGACCAAGTAGTTCAGGAAGTCTGGAAAGTGCATCTGCATCAGCGTTGTTAGCACCAGGTCGATAGACGATGTTAAAGTTGTAAGATGACAAACTTGCTATCCAACGATGTCCAGTGGCATCAAGTTTCGCTGTTGTTAAGACGTAAGTAAGTGGGTTGTTGTCAGTAACCACGGTAAATGTGTTGCCATAAAGGTAATCATGAAACTTCTCTGTTACTGACCATTTCAGAGCAAGGAATTCTAACTTGTGGACTGGATAGTTCCTCTCAGTCTTGCTAAGTCCTCTGCTGGCATAGGCAATGACTCTTTCTTTCCTTCTTGTTGTTGGTACAGTATTGCTCCAAGACCAAGCATAGATGCGTCTGTATGTAATTCAAAAGGTTCCTTGTAGCGTGGATAACCAAGAACAGGTGGCATCGCAAGTTGACTTTTGAGCTTCTGGAAGGCATCTTCTTGTGGCTTGTCCCAAACCCATGATGTAACTGTTGGCTTCTTGAGTTTTCGCTTACTGGACTTCTTTGGTGCAGGCATCAAGTCTGTGAGCGGTCTTGCTATCTTAGAGAAGTCTTTGACGAACTTGCGGTAATAACCAACGAAACCAAGGAAGCGACGTACTTCTTCTGGCGTTGTGGGTCGAGGCCAGTTGATGACTTTCTCTAGTTTATCTGGATCGGGTGAAATACCATCTTTAGAGACTATGTGGCCGATGTACTTAACTTTGTCTTTGAAGAATGCACATTTCTTGGGCGAAAGTTTCAAGTTGTGTTCTCTTAGTCGTTGTAGTACCATCTGTAGCCTTTCAAGATGTTCTTCATACGTCTCTGAAAAGATGATCAAATCGTCAAGGTATATAAAGCATATATCTAGGTGAAGATCTCCAAGTATCTGTTCCATGAGGCGTTGGTAGGTTGCTGGACTGTTTACGAGGCCAAACGGAAGTCTGTTGAACTCGTAGAAACCAAGTGGGCCGACTGTAAACGCTGTTCTAGCCTTGTGTGTCTCTTCAACCTCAACTTGGTGATATCCACTCTTCATGTCCATGACTGTATAGTAGTTGTTTCCTCCCAAGGCGTCAAGGATTTCTTCGCTTCTAGGAAGAGCATACGAGTCTTTGATAGTTAGCTGGTTTAATTGTCTATAGTCTAAGCACATTCTGAGCTTGTTGTCTTTCTTTCTGACTAATACAACATTCGATGACCAAGGCGAATGCGAACGACGAATGATCCCAGCAGTTAGAAGTTGTTGCAGATGAGTTCTAACTTCGTCGAACAAGGCAGGTGGAATACGCCGGTGTCGTTGTTTGAATGGTGTTTCATCAATCAGTTCTATTCTATGCTGAACGGCGGTGATGTGGCCTATGTCAGTATCTGAAGTGCTGAATACGTCTCTGAACTGGTGTAGTAATTCTCTGGCTTTACGTAGTTGATCATCAGTAAGTGTGTCTGGAAATGTAGACTCATTCCATGCATCTTGTTCATATGTGTCTGGTACATCAATGTTGGTGACTGAAACAGGTTGAAGTTCGCAAAGGATGGCGTTTGGCGAAACTGTCACTGTTCTGGTAGTTACATTGCTGATATGTACTGGTATGATGCTGTTGTTTCTATACTGATATGATACTAATGATGGAGCTATATCTAAGTCAGATGGTATTGCTGCTCTATCAGTTGACTGAAGGAGTCCACAAACTGGATGATATGGTAGTTCATGGTCCATGTATCCCTGTAAAACGACATCTTTGTTAGGTGGTATGCGGATTGTCTTTCCTTCAGCACTCTTGACAATGGCAAGTCTGTTGCATCTCTTCTGCAGTTCTCTATCTCTAAGTAGGAGACATCTAAACGTAATATACCATGGTGTATGTAGGTCTGCTGTTTGTAGAAAACGTGGCCCATATCGTTGTTTTACATCAGTCATGGCTGCTGTCAAAACGTTGGTTCCCAGAAGAAGTGGTACTACCTGGTTGTAGTTACTGTCTGGAACGACTAACAGTAAACATTGCTGAGGATTTGCTGATGTAGATGTACCTGGTAACTGTAGATCTGCTGAGCATGTAACCAAGGTATGGCATGTTCTGACCATCTGCACACTCGATGTTAAGTATCTGGTTGAGTGTCTAGATAGGACTGTCAGCAAGGTATTGTCGATGGAATGACTGACTAACTGTGCTAACTGTAAAACCAGTATCTAGTAGTGCTGATGCCTGAAATCCATTGATGACTACTGTGACTTCGTTGGGGCTTCCAAGTAATCCTTCTGTATCACATGATGACTGTCGTTGTTGGTATATCTTAGCTTCAGTGTTCATCTGCTGAAAATTACAAGCTTTTCTAGTGTGATCCAGTCTAACACTGCAGGCAAAGGCATAGTGGCCTGGTTGTCCACATCTATAGCATATAACAGGTTCTCTGGATTGTTGAGATACATGAGTCGGAGTAGGAGCAGGTTGGTATTCAGCTTCTATCTGGTCCCAGTATGGACGTTGTCTGTTGCGTCTTCGGTGACGACGACGTTTTCTGCGTGGTGGATAGTACTGTGGATCAAAGGTGTCGTAGGTGTCGTAGTGTTGGTTATACATTGCGTTGTAACATGCTCATACGGTGTAGACTAGTGTATCTATAAACATTCAAATCATTCACCCTAATTCAAGTTCAATAATAATGCAAAATTCTAATAAGTGTCAACACCACCACACTAAAGGATCAAATGGAAATTTTAATCAATACTAAAAAAAATAATCAGCAATGTCTATCTACAATCTGAAAATCTAGGTACTAGCTAACTCAGTGAATGTCTTATATGTATAGAATATATGACAATAAATTTTAATTCATATCAACTTAAGTACCAAGTCACTATACAAAGCACATTTATAAAACGATATATATACTATGTATCTAATATAAACTAGCAATACTACACATAAAACATTATGTGTGTTATAATTGCTAAGTTCAACTGAGCATTGACCTATACCATGTGGGTCATAGTTCAATGTAAGTACAATACACTACAACTGTATACCGAAAAATAAATTTAAAATATAAAAGTGTATGCTATATACTATGTAGCTATGCTACTGTAATTTACAAAGTATGTTTATAACTATCAGTAATACATGTACACCATAAATGAAAGCCTAAATAATATAAGTGTACATGTCCTCTGACAAACTAAATCCGTATCCAAGTAAGCCTCGAAAAAAAAATTAAAAAAAAATTTTAATGTGTATAAATGTTTAAATATGAAAAGGTCAAAATGTAGAACGCCAAAAAAAAATTAAAGTCCAAAAAGTGGATGTAGAATTTCAAAAATAAATTCTAAGTGTGTAAATGTTTCAAGTGTATGCTAAGTTTCAATGTATCAAAATGGTATACAGTATATAATGTAAGTAAATAAGTCCTACCTTAAACTAGAAATTATTCCAATAATTGCACTGTTCCACAAAAGTATAAATAAATCACAATATTTCACAATGTAGAATAACACAAGTTCAGTTTTCCAAAAGTGAAAAACAAAAAGTCAAGTTACTATAAGTAACATCCGGTACTATAATGTCATCCGGTAAACTGTAAACAAACGCACGTGGACGATGATCACATGGGTCGGCATGTTGATAAACATAAGCACGTGGTAAAGTTCATCACATGTTACCATAACGGAAGTAATCAAACACACATGGTCACTGTATACATGGACTCGAGACATCTAATGGTGGTCACTGACATCACATCTGGATCTCAACAAAAACTGGTATGTGCCATCAACCCAGTCCCTACGTGGGCGCCATTTGTAGTAGGTTGTTTTCTATGCTTGGAATAACAACTATAACGAGGATGTAGGGTTCTGATGTTTTATTGTACCAGTAGATAAAACAAGTCACTTATGGAGTGAGTTGAAGTAGTAAGGTTAACGGCACATCAAATAAACATCACACAATCATGTGTCCTATATAATTACACATTACATGGAGTCAGTATTCAATAATATGTTGTCCAAAATATAAGGTTTACAAGTAAACTATGTGGTCAATATAAACAGACATAAATTCAATGGACTGTTATGGCTGTCGTCCGTGGAAATATACAGATAAAACAAAGGAAATTTAACTTAATCGCGAAATACTAACAGCCAATCAAATACAATCATTCAAGTAAATCCCTAATGAATATTCATAGAAAATAACGTGAATATTACTATACATATAAGTAAGGTTTTCAAGTAATAATTTAAACTAAAATACAATATTCAAAATATGTAATTAAGCTTTTATCATAAATATAGTAATTTAATAATTAGATGATTTTTACAATATATAAAATTATCATAAAAAATCACTCTGCTACATATCTACGTACTGACACACGAATATATTCATGTAACCACCGTGTACCTCCATACGACAACACGTGTATCTCCGTAGTACCACCGTGTACTTACGTACTCAGAGTGATCTCGTACTACCACCGTGTATCTCCGTAGTACAACCGTATACTTACGTACTTAGAGTGATCCCGTACTACCACCGTGTATCTCCATATTACAATACGTGTATCTCCGTAGTAACACCGTGTACTGACGTACTAAGAGTTATCTCGTACTACCAACGTGTATCTCCGTACTACAACATGTGTATCTCCGTAGTACCACCGTGTACTAACGTACTTAGAGTGATCTCGTTCTATCACCGTGTATCTCCGTACTACTACACGTGTATCTCCTTAGTACCACCGAGTACTTGCGTACTTAGAGTGATCTCGTACTACCACCGTGTATCTCCGTACAACCACCGTGTATCTCCATAGTACCACCGTGTACTTACGTACTTAGAGTGATCTCGTACTACCACCGTGTATCTCCGTACAACCCCCGTGTATCTCCGTACAACCACCGTGTATATCCGTACTACTACCGTGTATCTCCGTACTATTACCGTGTATCTCCGTACTACCACCGTGCATCTCCGTACTACAACACGTATATCCGTACTTCCATCGTATATCTCTGTACTGACAGTGACCCCGTATTACCATCGTGCATCACCGTACTGACAGTGTCCACGTACTACAACCGTGTATCTCCGTATTACCACCGTTTGTATCTACTGTTACTAATATGATCAAAAAAGAAAGGGAACATTTCGAGAGATAATGAAGGGAATCTATCAAGATATAAGAACGGGAAACATAAAGATAAAGCGAGGGGACATTATTGAAAAAGGAAAAAGGATTATTTCTAGAGAAAAAGAGAGTCATCATTTCTGGAGATAATTAAGAGAATCTATTAAGATATTAGAACAGGAACCTAAAAGAGAGAGGAAAAAAGGAAAGGGGACATATCGGGAGAAAGGAAGACAACATTTCGGGAGATAAGGAAGGAAATTTATCCTATACACGGACAACATCAGGCCTTACGGTCATATAAATTTCTATCACAATTATCGTACTCATACTCAGAAATTAACCAATCAAAACATTGAATTTGGTGTTTCCAGCACAAGTTTTATACTCCGAGTACTGAGTACAGTTTTATGACAGAGAGCGCAAATGAAAGGGAGTATGCTACATTGAGATGATACGAAGGGGAATATATCTGAAGATGATGACCGTGATAGACAAATAATGAAATTTGCAAGCGATTTTGTTATGATAATAAAGCACCAATAATGTCACATCATGATGACAAAGTATTTCATTGATTACTATAGACATTTATTATTTAGTTTCTAATCCGAATGTTATAATGTCACATCATGATGACAAAGTATTTCATTGACTACTATAGACATTTATTATTTAGTTTCTAATTCGAGTGTTTACAATATATTGTAAGATGTATGGTGTTCGCGTGATCTTCAAAAATACTTAAAAGCTAAAAAGATTTGATTAAAGTTGAAGTCTAAGACGTCCCAATCCTCTATAAGTGTCTAGTTTGTCCTACAACCGCCCAGGGTCGTCATCTATAGAGTGAACTATACACATAGTCCTCTGTGTACATTGTGGTCGAATTCCAAACGCACTTCATTTATTTATTCAATTTTAAAGAGCGGTCTCTTTGAATGCTTAGTTTTAATCCCTTTAATACAAAGTTTAATATTCTTTTTTTCTTCTTTGAACTCAATATAAACTAACAACACTAAATCTGTTCGAAGATTTGGATAAAGTTTCTTCAAATGACTACATTTAAAACTTATTGTTTATTTTCCCATTTTTGCAGTTTCTGAACAAACTATGGTAGATCGCGAGAAACATAAAAAAAATTAAAACTTTTCAGCACAATAAGATCTAAAAATTAGTCATCATGGCCAAAAACTGTCAACCAACTCCTTATAGAAGTTATTTTCCCTAAATGATGATTTTTATCCATTTTTTGCATTTTTGTCAAAACTGTAGGAGTAAGACAGAAACTTAAAACAAACCCAAAACTATCAGGATAATAAGATCTGCAAGGAAGTAAACATGATCTATGTATCACACTAGTTATAGGATTTATTGCCATTTAATGACAGTAAAAATTATCATAATTACAAGACCTAAAAAAAATACCACTAAATATGATTCGGAAATAAGCAAACATAACTGATTGCAATAAAGGAAAAAATAAATATAAAAATGACATATTTTTTTATCAGGTTAGAGATTCAGGCTCGTGGGAGCCTCTTGTTCTATATACGTTGATATGGTATTATCGCACTAGAGTCCAAATGTAGAAGATGTAAACAGCTCGAACGGATGCCTAACGGATAACTTTTTTTTCAGTCCGTTCATGTCCGTTAGACGTCAGTTCTTATCCGTTAGACGTCCGTCCATATCCGTTGCATGTCCGTTTAGCGTACGTTTTATCCGTCGACGTCCGTTCTGTCCGGTGGAAAATTTTGAGCATGTTCAAAACTTTAAACGGACGTCCAACGGATGAAATGTCCGTTGAACGTCCGGTAGGCGTCCGTTTTGACGGTACTCGTCCGTTTCGTTTCCGTTTTGTATCCGTTACGTGTCCGTTATACATCCGTTGGAAGTCTGGCAAATAAATTCACCAACGGACTTCTACCGGACGTTTAACGGATAAAACGGATGTTGAACGAATGTGAAACGGACTTCTACCGGACGTATAACGGATAAATCGAATGATGAACGGATCTGAAACGGATAAATGCCAATTGAAAGTTTCGTGTCAGAAATACCAATTATTGGTATGTCAGATTTCTTAAGGTTCATGAATTCTTATTATTCATAATCGATCCTTGAGTAAGAGCACGTCTTCACAATTAAGCAGATCTTATTCAGGCCAGACACTGCCCTTTGGCGGCATTTTGAAGAACAAACCAAAACCAGTTACACAGAAATTTTTTTGAATATTTATGCGATTTACATGTATTATTATTGTCGCCTTTAATTTTTCAGTATATCTTGTTCATCCATTTATCCGGTACACTTCCGTTATGTGTCCGTTTTATGCGGTACTCGTCCGTTGGATGTACGTTCGACATCCGTTCTGTCCGGTACGTTTCCGTTCCTCGTACGTTGCATATCCGGTGTGTGTCCGTTATGCATTCGTTACGCGTCCGTTTTATTTGGTCAGTACATCAACGGACTCCCAACGGATAACAATTTTGTCAACGGACAACTTTTATTTTCATCCGTTAGGCGTCCGTTCGTGTTATCCGGTAAGGTGTGACCGAGGCTTTAACCGTAACTGTAGATCAACAATGAGCAAAACCTAAACCGTAACTGTAGGCCAACAATGATCTAAACCTAAATCGTAACTGTAGGTCAACAATGAGCTTAACCTAAACCGTAACTGTAGGTCAACAATGAGCAAAACCTAAACCGTAACTGTAGGTCAACAATGAGCAAAACCTAAACCGTAACTGTAGGTCAACAATGAGCTTAACCTAAACCATAACTGTAGGTCAACAATGAGCTAAACCTAAACCATAACTGTAGGTCAACAATGAGCTTAACCTAAACCATAACTGTAGGTCAACAATGAGCTAAACCTAAACCATAACTGTAGGTCAACAATGAGCTTAACCTAAACCATAACTGTAGGTCAACAATGAGCTTAACCTAAACCGTAACTGTAGGTCAACAATGATCTAAACCTATACCATAACTGTAGGTCAACAATGAGCTAAACCTAAACCATAACTGTAGGTCAACAATGAGCTAAACCTAAACCGTAAACCATAACTGTAGGTCAACAATGAGCTTAACCTAAACCATAACTGTAGGTCAACAATGAGCTAAACCTAAACCATAACTGTAGGTCAACAATGAGCTAAACCTAAACCGTAACTGTAGGTCAACAATGAGCTTAACCTAAACCATAACTGTAGGTCAACACTGATCAAAACCTATACCGTAACTGTAGGTCAAAAATGATCTAAACCTATACCATAACTGTAGGTCAACAATGAGCTAAACCTAAACCATAACTGTAGGTCAACAATGAGCAAAACCTATACCGTAACTGTAGGTCAACAATGAGCTTAACCTAAACCATAACTGTAGATCAACAATGAGCAAAACCTATACCGTAACTGTAGGTCACCAATGAGCTAAACCTAAACCATAAATGTAGGTCAACAATGAGCTTAACCTAAACCATAACTGTAGATCAACAATGAGCAAAACCTAAACCGTAATTGTAGGTCAACAATGATCTAAACCTAAACCGTAACTGTAGGTCAACAATGAGCTAAACCTAAACCGTAACTGTAGGTCAACAATGAGCTAAACCTAAACCGTAACTGTAGGTCAACAATGAGCTAAACCTAAACCATAACTGTAGGTCAACAATGAGCTAAACCTAAACCATAACTGTAGGTCAACAATGAGCTTAACCTAAACCATAACTGTAGATCAACAATGAGCAAAACCTATACCGTAACTGTAGGTCAACAATGCGCTAAACCTAAACCATAACTGTAGATCAACAATGAGCAAAATCTAAACCGTAACTGTAGGTCAACAATGATTTAAACCTAAATCGTAACTGTAGGTCAACAATGAGCTAAACCTATACCGTAATTGTAGGTCAACAATGAGCTAATTTATAAACCCATACCGTAACTGTAGGTCAACAATAAGCTAAACATATACCGTAACTGTAGGTCAACAATGAGCTAAACCCATACCGTAACTGTACTAGGTCAACAATGAGCTAAACCTAAACCGTAACTGTAGGTCAACAATGAGCTAAACCTAAACCATAACTGTATGTAAACAATGAGCTAAACCTATACCGTAACTGTTGTCAACAATGAGCTTAACCTATACCGTAACTGTACTAGGTCAACAATGAGCTAAACCTAAACCGTAACTGTAGGTCAATAATGAGCTAAACCTAAACCATAACTGTAGGTCAACAATGAGCTAAACCTAAACCGTAACTGTAGGTCAACAATGAGCTAAACTTAAACCATAACTGTAGGTCAACAATGAGCTAAACCTAAACCGTAACTGTAGATCAACAATGAGCTTAACCTAAACTCTAACTGTAGGTCAACAATGAGCTAAACCTAAACCATAACTGTAGGTCAACAATGAGCTAAACCTAAACCGTAACTGCAGGTCAACAATGAGCTTAACCTAAACCATAACTGTAGGTCAACAATGAGCTAAACCTAAACCATAACTGTAGGTCAACAATGAGCTAAACCTATACCATAACTGTAGGTCAACAATGAGCTAAACCTATACCGTAACCGACAACGCCATCGCAAAAAAAATTTAAACTACCAAAATACAAACAACAGCATACAAACACACACAATAGAAAAATAAAGGCTGAGCAACACAAACCCCACAAAAACACCGGTGGTTATCTCAAGTGCTACGGAAGGTTAAGCAAATCATGTGCTACATGTGGCACCCGTCGTGTTGCTCATGTACAAACGTTGTAGGTCACATCGGAAGAAAACAAGAAGGATTGTGGTAACGACAATATGAACATATTTGTCGTCATCTGTGAAATATATATTGAAACAATTCAAACAAGAAAACTATGTTTCTGACTTTGGACAGGCACATCAAATAATGCCGTGGGGTTAAACATGTCTGTGAGTGTTTATTTTTTCTCCTAGCCTGTAATGTTGCTGTAACAGAACACAATAAGAACAAACTTTCAACATAAGTTAGAAATCACGTATTATGTTTACATGAAGTACAAAACATAACTATCACAAAGACAAAAGACATAAAATACCAATCTTAGAATACTGGCAGTTACTGATAGTTAGGTCAAAGCCAATCACAACTAAAATGAAATTTTAACTTCATGTTCTTTTAGACAAAGTATCAATCAGTACTGTACACCCTTCGAATTTAGTGTAAAAAAGTTATCTGAAGACTGAGAAAAGCATGACCACGTGCGGTACAAAAATAAAAGTACGAAGTTTCGGAAGATTGTCCATTTTACTATGTTCTTATTTTTGTCAGTTATTCTTAAATCATAAATCGCAATCAGACCAATTTTGCTGGCGCCTAACCATCTCCCTTACTTGGGACAGAGGTGTAACGTTACAAAATAGGAACAAACTATAAAAAAACCCCAGCTGAAAAGGCCTTTACTGATCAGATCGATACAAAGCATAAAAGACACTAACAAACACAAACGACATAAAGTACAGATCTAAGAGTACTCGCAGTTACTAAAAGCTAGTTCAAAGCCAATAACAACCAATAAAATAATTTATGTATCTTAGAATAAAATATCAATCAGTACACATCCAACATCAATTGAATTTTGAGTAAAGACTTCATTAACAGTCCGAGAAAAACATGATTTGATATATAAATATCATTCTTTCGAATTAATGTATTTTCGAAACAGGATTATTTCAATATGTTTAGAAAAGGTTAAACCCTTGCTTAAGTGGTCTTCCGTTTGGCTGTGTGGAACTCACTGCTGTAGATAAACCCTTGCTTATGTGGAACCTCCGTTTGTCTGTGTGGGACTCACTTCTGCAGTTATACCCTTTTCTTAAGTATGACTTCAGATTAGCTGTGTGGACACACTTCTGCAGTTATACACTTTTCTTAATTGGGACTTCCGTTTTGATGTGTGGGACTCATTACTGCATTTTAACTCTTGTTTAAGTGTGACTTTCATTTACTGAGTGGGAGTTACTAGCTGCAGTTATAACCTTTTCTAAAGTGGGACTTCCGTTTTGCTGTGTGGGACTCACTGCTGCAGTTATATCTCTCTCTCAGTGGGACTTCTGTGTGGCTGTGTGAGACTCACTGCTGCAGTTATATCCTTTTCTTAAGTGGGACTTCTGTTTTGCTGTGTGGGACTCACTGCTGCAGTTAAACCCTTGCTTAAGTGGGACTTCCGTTTGAATGGGTGGGACTCACTGATGCAGTTTAATTTAATCTTAAGTGGGACTTCCGTTTTGCTGTGAGGGACTTACTGCTGTAGTTAAACCCTTGCTTGAGTGGGACTTCCGTTTGAATGTTTGGGACTCACTGCTGCAGCTTAACTCAATCTTAAGTGGGACTTCCGTTTGGCTGTGAGGGACTCACCGCTGTAGTTAAACCCTTGTTTTAGTGGGACTTCCTATTGGCTGTATGTGACTGTCTGTTTGATTTAAATTCTTGTTTAAGTGGGACTTCCATTTGGTGGTGTTGGACTCACTTCTGCAGTTATCCCCTTTTTTAAGTGGGACTTCTGTTTGGCTGTGTAGGATTCACTGCAGCAGTTAAACCCTTGCTTAAGTGGGAATTAAAACTGGCTGTGTGGGACTCACCTCGGCTGTAATTAAACCCCTGCTTAAGTGGGACTTCTGTTTTGTTGTGTGGGACTCAATGCTGTAGTTATACCCTTGCTTAAGTTGAACTTCTATTTGGCTGTGTGGGACTTACTGTTTCATTTAAACTCTTGCTTGAGTGAGACTTCCATTTGGCTGTGTGGGACTGTCTGTTTCATTTAAATTCTTGTTTAAGTGGGACTTCCTTTTGTTGGTTTGGAATTCATTTATGCAGTTAATCCCTTGCTTAAGTTGGACTTCCATTTGGCTGTTTGAAACTCACTTCTGAAGTTTAATCCCTTGCTTAAGTGGAACTTCAAATTGGCTGTGTGGGACTCACCTCGGCTGTAGTAAAACCCTTGTTTAAGTGGGACTTCTGTTTTGTTGTGTGGGACTCGATGATGTAGTTAAACCCTTGTTTAAGTGGAACTTCCGTGTGGTTGTGTGGGACTCACTACTGCAATTTAACTTTTGCTTAATTCGAACTTCCATTTTGCTGTGTGGGACTCAGATTGGCTGGGTGGGACACACTTCTGCAGTTATACCCTTTACCTAAGTGGAACTTCCGTTTGGCTTTGTAGGACCCATTGCTGTACTTAAACCATTGCTTAAGTGGGACTTCCATTTGACTGTGTAGGGCTCACTTCTGCAGTTAAACCCTTTTCTAAAGTTGGACTTCTGTTTGGCTGTGTAGGATTCACTGCAGCCGTTAAACCCATGCTTAAGTGGGACTTAAACTTGGCTATGTGGAACTCACCTCTGCTATAGTTAAACCCTAGCTTATATGGAACTTCCATGTGGCTGTGTGGGACTCACAACTGCAAATAAACCTTTGTTTAAGTGAAACTTGCATGTGGCTGTGTGGGACGCACTACTGGAATTAAACCTTTTGTTCCAATTCTGCAGTAATACCCCTTTCTTAAGTGTGGGACCCACTGCTCCATGTACACCCTTTTTCTTAAGGGACACTTCCGTTTAGCTGTGTGGGATTCACTGCTGCTGGTTTACCTTTTTTTTGGTGGGACTTCCGTTTATTATCTGTGTGGAACTAACGGCTTCAATAAAACTCTTGCTTCAGCGGGAAGTCCGTTTGACTGTAAGGAACGCACTGCAACAGTTAAACTCTTGCTTAAGTTGGACTTGCTTTTGCCGGTTTGGGATTCATTGCTGCAGTTATATCCTTTTCTTGAGTGGGACATCCGTTTGTTTGTATGGGACACACTTCTGTATTTACACCATTTTCTTAAGTGGGACTTCCGTTTGGCGGTGTTGGACTCACAGCTACTGGTACACCCTTTTCTTAAGTTGGACTTCCGTTTGGCGGTGTTGGACTTACATCAAATGTTATACCCTTTTCTGAAGTGGGACTTCCGTTTGGCTGCGTGGGACTCACTTCTGTGGTTACAACTTTTTCTTAAGTGGGACTTCCGTTTGGCGGTGTTGGACTCACAGCTACTGTTATACCCTTTTCTTAAGTGGGACTTCCATTAGGCTGTGTGGGACTCACTGTTTCATTTCAACTCTTGCTAAAGCGAGACTTCCGTTTGGCTGCGTGGGACTCAGATTTTCATTCAAACTCTTGCCAAAGTGGGACTTCCATTAGCCTGTATGGGACTCGCTGTTTCATTTAATCTCTTGCTCAACTGAGAATTCCGTTTGGCTGTGTGGGAATCACTGTTTTATTTAAACCCTTGCTTAAGTGAGACGTCCATTTGGCTGTGTTAGACTCACTGTTTCATTTAAACTCTTCCTTAAGTGAGACTGCCATTAGGCTGTTTGGGACTCGCTGTTTCATTTAAACTCTTGCTAAAGTGGGAAATCCGTTTTGATGTGTGGGACTCACTGTTTCATTTAAAGTGAGACTTCCATTTGTTTGTAAGAAGTCTCTCTGTTTCATTTAAACTCTAGGTTAAGTGAGACTTCCATTAAGCTGTTTCGGACTCGCTGTTTCATTTAATCTCTTGCTTCAGTGAGAATTCCGTGTGACTGTGTAGGACTCACTGTTTCATTTAAAACCTTGCTGAAGTGAGACGTACATTTGTTTGTGAAGGACTCACTGTTTCATTTAAACTCCAGCTTAAGTGAGACTTTCATTAGGCTGTGTGGGACTCGCTGTTTCATTTAAACTCTTACTTAAGTGAGACATCCGTTTGGGTGTGTGGGACACACTGTTTCATTTAAACTCTTGCTTAATTGGGACTTTCATTTGGCTGTGTGAGACTCACTGATTCATTTAAACTCTTGCGTAAGTGGGACTTCCATTTGGCTGTGTTAGACTCAATTTTTCATTTAAACTCGTGCGTAAGTGAGACTATTATTTCGGCTGTGAGGGACTTACTGATTCATTTAAACTCTTGCTTAAGTGGGACTTCTATTTAGCTGTGTGGGACTCACTGTTTCATTTAAACTCTTGCTAAAGTGGGACGTCCATTTGACTGTGTTGGACTCACTGTTTTGTTTTAACTCTTGCTTAAGTGAGACTTCTATTTGGCTCTGTAGGACTAACTGATTCATTTAAACTCTTGCTTAAGTGGGACTTCCATTTGGCTGTGTGGGTCTCACTGTTTCATTTAAACTCTTGCTTAAGTGGAACTTCTATTTGGTGTGTAAGATTTGCTTCTGCAGTTATATCCTTTTCTTAAGTGGGACTTTCATTTGGCTGTGTGGGACTCACTGCTTCATTTAAACTCACTGTTTCATTTAAACTCATGCTTAGAGGAAATTCCATTTGGCTGTTTGGGACACACTATTTTATTTAAACTCTTGCTTATGTGAGATTTCTATTTGGCTCTGTAGTACTAACTGATTCATTTAAAATCTTTGCATAAGTGGGACTTCCATTTGGCTGTGTGGGTCTCACTGTTTCATTTAAACTCTTGCTTCAGTGGGACTTCTATTTGGTGTGTAAGATTTGCTTCTGCAGTTATATCCTTTTCTTAAGTGGGACTTTCATTTGGCTGTGTGGGACTCACTGCTTCATTTAAACTCTTGCTTAAGTGAGACTTCCTTTAAGCTGTGTGGGACTCACTGTTTCATTTAAACTCATGCTTAAGAGGGAATTCAATTTGGCTGTTTGGGACACACTATTTTATTTAAACTCTTGCTTAAGTGAGACTTCAATTTGCCTGTGCGGGACTCACTGTTTCATTTAAACTCTTGCTTAAGTGGGACTGCCGTGTGGCTGTGTTGGACTCACTATTTTATTTAAACTCATGCTCAAGTGAGACTTCAGTCTGGCTGTTTAAAAATCACTGTTTCAATTAAACTCTTGCTAAATTGGGACTTCCATATGGCTGTGTGGGACTCAATTTCTGCAGTAATACCCCTTTCTTAAGTGTGGGACTCACTGCTCCAAGTACACCCTTTTTCTTTAGTGACACTTCCGTTTAGCTGTGTGGGATTTACTTCTGCTGTTTTACCCTTTTTTTGGTGGTACTTCCGTTTATCTGTGTGGGACTCACGGCTACAGTTAAACTCTTGCTTTAGTGGGAAGTCCGTTTGACTGTAAGGGACGCACTGCAACAGTTAAACTCTTGCTTAAGTTGGACTTGCTTTTGGCGGTTTGGACTCATTGCTGCAGTTATATCCTTTTCTTGTGTGGGACTTCCGCTCGTTTGTATGAGACTCACTTCTGTAGTTACACCATTTTCTTAAGTGGGACTTCCGTTTGGTGGTGTTGGACTCACAGCTACTGTTATACCCTTTTCTTAAGTGAGACTTCCGTTTGGTGGTGTTGGACTCACATCCAATGTTATACCCTTTTCTTAAGTGGGACTTCCGTTTGGCAGTGTGGGACTCACTTCTGTGGTTACACCTTTTTCTTAAGTGGAACTTCCGTTTGGCTGTGTTGGACTCACATGCACTGTTATACCCTTTTCTTAAGTGGGACTTCCATTAGGCTGTGTGGGACTCACTGTTTCATTTCAACTCTTGCTTAAGCGGGACTTCCATTTGGCTGTGTGGGACTCAGATTTTCATTCAAACTCTTGCCAAAGTGGGACTTCCATTAGGAGGTATGGGACTCGCTGTTTCATTTAATCTTTTGCTTAACTGAGAATTCCGTTTGGCTGTGTGGGACTCACTTGTTCATTTAAACTCGTGCTGAAGTGAGACTTCTATTTGGCTGTGAGGGACTAACTGATTCATTTAAACTCTTGCTTAAGTGGGACTTCTATTTGGCTGTGTGGGACTCACTTCTGTAGTTGAACCCTTGTCTTAAGTGGGACTTCCGTTTAGTTTTGTGGGACTCACTTGTTCATTTCAACCCTGTGTTAAGTGGGACGTCCATTTTACTGTGTTGGACTCCCTGTTTTATTTAAACTATTGCTTAAGTGAGACTTCTATTTAGCTGTGTATGACTAACTGATTCATTTAAACTCTTGCTTAAGTGGGACTTCCATTTGGGTGTGTTGGTCTCACTGTTTCATTTAAAATCTTGGTTAAGTGGGACTTCTATTTGGTGTGTGGGATTCACTATTGCAGTTATACCCTTTTCTTGAGTGGGACTTTCATTTGGCTGTGTGGGACTAACTGATTCATTTAAACTCTTGCTTAAGTGAGACTTCAATGTGCCTGTGCGGGACTCACTGTTTCATTTAAACTCTTGGTTAAGTGGGACTGCCGTGTGGTTGTGTTGGACTCACTGTTTTATCTAAACTCATGCTCAAGTGAGACTTCAGTCTAGCTGTGTAAAACTGACTGTTTCAATTAAACTCTTGATAAATTGGGACTTCCATATGGCTGTGTGGGACTCCATTCTGCAGTTATACTCCTTTCTTAAGTGTGGGACTCACTGCTTCAAGTACACCCTTTTTCTTAAGTGACACTTCCGTTTAGCTATGTGGGATTTACTTCTGCTGTTTTACCCTTTTTTTTGGTGGTACTTCCGTTTATCTGTGTGGGACTCACGGCTACAGTCAAACTCTTGCTTTAGTGGGAAGTCCGTTTGACTGTAAGGGACGCACTGCAACAGTTAAGCTCTTGCTTAAGTTGGACTTGCTTTTGGCGGTTTGGACTCATTGCTGCAGTTATATTCTTTTCTTAAGTGGGACTTCCGCTTGTTTGTATGGGACTCACTTCTGTAGTTACACCATTTTCTTAAGTGGGACTTCCGTTTGGTGGTGTTGGACTCACAGCTACTGTTATACCCTTTTCTTAAGTGAGACTTCCGTTTGGCGGTGTTGGACTCACATCCAATGTTATACCCTTTTCTTATGTGGGACTTCCGTTTTGCTGTGTGGGACTCACTTCTGTGGTTACACATTTTTCTTAAGTGGGACTTCCGTTTGGCTGTGTTGGACTCACATGCACTGTTATACCCTTTTCTTAAGTGGGACTTCCATTAGGCTGTGTGGGACTCACTGTTTCATTTCAACTCTTGCTTAAGCGGGACTTCCATTTGGCTGTGTGGGACTCAGATTTTCATTCAAACTCTTGCCAAAGTGGGACTTCCATTAGGCTGTATGGGACTGGCTGTTTCATTTAATCTTTTGCTTAACTGAGAATTCCGTTTGGCTGTGTGGGACTCACTTGTTCATTTAAACTCGTGCTTAAGTGAGACTTCTATTTGGCTGCGAGGGACTAACTGATTCATTTAAACTTTTGCTTAAGTGGGACTTCTATTTGGCGGTGTGGGACTCACTTCTGTAGTTGAACCCTTGTCTTAAGTGGGACTTCCGTTTGGCTTTGTGGGACTCACTTGTTCATTTCAACCCTGGCTTAAGTGGGACGTCCATTTTACTGTGTTGGACTCCCTGTTTTATTTAAACTATTGCTTAAGTGAGACTTCTATTTAGCTGTGTATGACTAACTGATTCATTTAAATTCTTGCTTAAGTGGGACTTCCATTTGGCTGTGTGGGTCTCACTGTTTCATTTAAAATCATGCTGAAGTGGGACTTCTATTTGGTGTGTGGGATTCACTTTTGCAATTATACCCTTTTCTTGAGTGGGACTTTCATTTGGCTGTGTGGGACTCATTGATTCATTTAAACTCTTGTTTAAGTGGGACTTCCGTTTGACTGTGTGGGACTCACTGATTCATTTAAACTCTTGCTTAAGTGAGGCTTCCTTTAAGCTGTGTGGGACACACTGTTTCATTTAAACTCATGCTTAAGAGAGATTTCCATTTGGCTGTTTCGGACTCACTGTTTCATTTAAACTCTAACCTAAATGGGACTTCCACTTTGCTGTGTTTGACTCACTGATTCATTTAAACTCTTGCTTAAGTAAGACTTCCTTTAAGCTGTGTGGGAATTACTGTTTTATTTAAACTCTTGCTTAAGTGAGACTTCAGTTTGGCTGTGTAAAACTCACTTTTTTAATTAAACTCTTGCTTGAGTGGGACTTCCAGTGGCTGTGTTCGACTCACTGTTTTGTGTAAACTCTTGCTTAAGTGAGACTTCAGTTTGGCTGTGTAAAACTCACTGTTTCAATTAAACTCTTACTTGAGTGAGACTTCCAGTGGCTGTGTTGGACTCACTGTTTTATTTAAACTCTTGCTTAAGTGAGACTTCAGTTTGGCTGTGTTAAACTCACTGTTTCAATTAAACTCTTAAGTGGAATTTCCATTTGGCTTTGTGGGACTTACTGTTTCATTTAAACTTTTGCTTAAGTGGGACATCTATTTGAATGTGTGGGACTCACTGTTTCATTTAAACTCTTGCCTAAATTGGACTTCCACTTTGCTGTGTGTGACTCACTGTTTCATTAAACTCTTGCTTAAATGAGACTTCCGTTTGGCTGTGTGGGACTGACTGTGTCATTTAAACTATTGCTTAAGTGGGAGTTCTATTTGACAGTGTAAAATGTTCAGGAAAATACAGAATTTGAAACCATTCATCGTCATTACTTGTATTTGACAGCGTACACCTCAGAGTGCGAAACTGCAATTACAAATATAAGTTTACGCCATTAATCTACTCGGTGGTAGTGTCACATGTGAGTTGTGATACGAAGATGTTATGAATTTGTGAGTTTTAAAGCTGTATGTTGTTGTTTTTGCTTATACAATTGGTTACAGTCTCAGTATGACAAGAACAGTGAAAATAAATATTAAGAACCGCATCAACTCTTTCCCCCAAAAATAAAAGGGAATTTTCAAACTATTGAGGATATATTTGTACACATATAGTTCAGAAAAAAAGGAATTTAAATGAAATGCTTCGTGATTATAATGAAATGTATTGCAGAGCATTACAGGTATTTGCAGTATATATTTGACTTTTAACGAAACATTATCGTAATACATATCGCAATCACCCATTCGACTGGGATGAGATGTGGAAAATATGAAAAATAAAAAAAAAAAAAAAAAAACATCCCCGTGTAAAAAAAAAAAAAAAAAAAAGAAATGATCGATGTTACTGAAAATATCGTTACACTAAATAATCTGCTCTGATCATACCAACACAAACTTTACGTTGGCAACTTTAGAAAACACACGGCTATAATTTAAATACACTTATAAATAAACTCATCATAGGTACCCGGATTAACATCTTGTTCGCCAGACGCGCGTTTCGTCTTCAAAACTGACGTTCGAATAAACAAAGGTAAAAAGGCCAAATAAATTTCGAACTTGAAAGAGCATTGAGAACCGAAGTTCCGAAAGGTTTTGCCAAATACAGCTAATGTTATCTATTTCCAGGGTAGACAGTCCTCAGTATTTAAAAATAAAAAGTAAAATAAAAATATATATAAAGCCGGCTCCCAAATATTTGAAATATTGAAGACATTAGACATGTTATAATCAAAGAAAGATAACTGCAATTTTTATTTGTATCTTTTAAGTAATGTAACACAAAGGAAAATGTGTTCTCCTCTTCAAAAAATTAAATAATATAATATTCTGGCCAATAACGTTTTTATACAACATAAGATGAATCCTCTGAAATATTCATATGTTTTTCTATTCAATATAAAATAAGAAGACGTGTATGGTTGCCAATGAGACAACCTTCCACCAAATGAAATGAATGTAAGCAATTATAGGTCGACATACAGCCTTCAACAATGGAATAAACCAATACCTTTTGGTCAACTATAAAAGGCCCGGACATGACAAAATGTGACTAAATGTAAACGAGAAAATTAACGGCCTAATGCATAAATATAAGATTAACTAAAAACATATATTAAAGACATGAACAAAGCCTTTTTTTAACGTAACTATATATATAGTGAACTATGGTCTTTTTATTTTTTTAAGTAAAGGCGTAACTATTCTTGAGTTAATATTGTCTGCATGCTTGAGATAACATCTGTTATGTATGATTGTCAGCATGCTTGTGTAGTTTCTGTATATAACAATGAGGTTGTCAGGAATGTCATAACATTGTGTTATTTTCAGGACTGCACAAGCTACATTGTATTATGTGAACAGATCTATATTACATCGTAGCAGTGTAAGTCTAATACACAGATATAATGTGATCGACTTATAGTAAATAATTCCGCTCAAAATGGTGCTTAGGGCCGTTGTGGAATTGTGAGATTAGAGATGAGCATTTTTGCTCCATCTTGAAGGACAGCCTCACTAAGAATAAGACGAAGAACATCAATAGGAGCGCTATTCATCATCTTTTACTTTGATGAACACGTGGTGGATTTGAGTTTTATCGCGTAATGGATTGAGTTATGAACGCGTGGTGGATTTGAGTTAAGAACGCGTTGTGGATTTAAGTTATATCGCGTGGTGGATTTGAGTTTTATCGCGTTGTCGATTTGAGTTATGAACGCGTGGTTAATTTCAGTTATACGCATGGTCGATTTGAAATATGAACACGTGGTGGATTTGTGTTATATCCAATTTCCTTCTGTTACCTTGTTAATGCAGTGAATGCTATCCATGAATTAATAACAAATATATATGATTTATTATGTTCTTTTGCTTTATTGATTGATTGATTGGTGTTTAACGCCAATTTCAGCACTACTGTTTTTCTTGGCGGTCAGTTTTTATTGGTGGAGGAAGCCGGAGTGCCCGGAGAGAACCACCAACCTTCGGCAAGAAAACTTTATGACTTGGTCCATGAAATAGTAAAAAATATTTGGTTTGCGCACATTTTCCGGGTTTAAATCGGTTACTAACATGAATTGATGGTCAAATTTAAAATGTTGTCTGATCTTTCAATGTATATAGGTGTGGACTTTCACATTTACCAACAACATATGGTCCTGCGAATTTGTATTTAAATTTATGACCTGTTACAGTAGAGGCTTTATTCATCTACATAAAGTCACGCACTTTAAATCTTAAATCATTAACCTTTTGATTAGTACGTTCCATCATGGCGTGACTTGTTGGTTGTTCTGTAATTACATTTCAAATTACATCTAATCTTTTAGAAAATGTTCGAAGATGTTCGTGATAGCTTTGGAGGTGACGATAAATCCATATTTCGAGCGTAAAGATAATGGAAATTTCGGGTGACTGCCGGGAAGAATTTCAAAAGGGGAGTATTTCACACCTTCGCTTGCTGTTGGTTTCAATGCAAAAATAAAAGAAGATACCATATCCTCCCAACGTTTTCCTTTTTCAATATAAGGAGTCATGCGTTCGGCAAACGTTCTGTGTGTTCTTTTACCGAAACCATTACAATGGTGAGTAAAACTTGGTGTATATTGTTGTGTTATTTCAAGGAAACGACACACTTCTTTAATGCACGTGCTGTGGCTCTAGAGCCACTGTCACCGATGATAGTATCACATACTCCATATTGAGACACGGGTCTAAAAAAAAACCTCAGCAACAGTTAAATGATCTTTGTTTAGGCTTGGTTTTGCAACTTTAATCTTGGGAAATGCGTCTACACATGTGAAAATATAATAACTTCCTTTGGAACAAAGTAGGAATGGTCCATAAAAATCCATTTGCCAAACCTAAAAAGGCGCCTCTTGTGCGTAATCAACGTTCCGAAGAAAAAAAATCAATAGATTCTGTAAAATTGTCTTTTGATTTTTCCTGACTAGATGCGGTTTAAAAACTGGAATTATATAGGGTACCGCTAGAACCACTACTGAATGTAGAACTTTTGTTTGCTGAAAGCGAATACATTTTGTTATTGTCCGTAGGTAAGTCTTTTTTTCTGACTATTGGCGCTTTGATTTTCAACATTTGATTTATAATGAATGTCTGGTTTAGTGGTGTTGTTTGAAGTTTTGTGTTTTGATTTCAACACAATATTATGGTCATCAGAGTTACAATTGTCCGTTTTGTGTTTATCGTTTGCACTAAAGGTTAACTGAAGTAATTTTGCAATTGAATGATCATGTATATCGCAATCCTCTGTATCGGCATCACAACCTCTCCGGGACGAAATATACTATCCCCCGTATCATAATTATCCAAACATACATCACACAGTAGATATTTCGGGACTAACTAGCCTCCTTATCTTAAAAATAAAAAAGACACGAGATAGTAGGTAGTTCGAGCCTACTAGCCCCCTTATCTCAAAAATCAAAACGATATCACATAGTAGATAGGTGGGGAATAACTAGGCCCATTACCTCAAAAATGAAAACAACATCACAAAGTAGATATTTCGGTACTAACTAGTCCCCTTTGCGGGACTTACTAGCCCGTTAGTATAAACTTTCGGACTTTACTATCCCCCGTCACATTCGGTTTTGCCTGTCCACAAGTCAGGAGCCTCTTATTCAGTGGTTGTTGTTTTGTTTCTGTGTATCATATTTGTTTTTCGTTCATCATTTTGTACATAAATTACTAGGCTGTTAGTTTTCTCGTTTGAATTGTTTTACATTTGTCATTTTGGGGCCTATTATATCTGATTATGCCGTATGGGTTGTGTTCATTGTTGAAGGTCGTACGATGACCTATAGTTGTTCATTTATGTGTCATTTGGTCTCATGTGGAGAGTTGTCTCATTTGCAATCATACCACATCTTCCAATTTTTATAAACATCACCTAGTAGATATGTCGGAACTAACTAGCCCTAGTTATCTTATAAATCAAAGCGACATCACATTAGTAGATAGTTCGGAACTAACCAGCCCCTATCTTAAAAATCCAAACAACATCACAAAGTAGATATTTCAGTACTAACAATCCCCCTTGTAATGAAATTCAGAACCTTTCCGGCACTAAATAGCACCCTAAACATAGACAACAAAATCTTTCTCGGACTTAATAGCCACCTTGTCGTACATGTCACAATATTTGCGGGACTACCTAGCCCTTTACTATAAACTTTCAAACACACATCGCATTGTAGATATTTCGGAACTAACTAGCCTTTTCTCATAAAACTCCAAATTCACATCACTAAGTATATATTTCGAAATTTACTTATAATATACATCCAAACTTGTCTGAGACTAACTAGCTCCTTCAATCATATGCATCAAAACACACACCACATAGTAGATATTATCAATATATACACAAGTCATGTCTTCTTTGACTGTCCATGGCGTTAAAACACTAAATCACTGGGATGCGTTTTAGTTGATTTTAGTCTCTGATGTATGATTTTTTAATATTAATTGTTTTTGGCTTTTAACTAGCTTTCAGTAACTGCGAGTACTCTCAAATCGTACTTTCGTGTTAATTTGACCTGTTGACACAATTTGTAATACATTTTTGTTATGCAATGTTTACTTATTTTGTGTTATATCTCGTCTCACTATGTTTTATATGTACCACCTTTGATAAGTTATTAGTATGACGATAAATTTTCACTTCTGTTCTCGTACTATGAACAACAAATTTATATGTTTTGTAAACAATATTTCCGTGCTCCTAACAACAAAATCATTATATTTAAATTTACCTGTATACGTTATTTTATTTAATGCCATTTTGTCCAGGTTATAGTTGTTTTTTTTTTTGACATTGTTTTACATCTCCCCTTTTAATATTGTGTTTATATTGTGTCATAGAGATCAAATTTATTCGTTCAGTGTATGTTTACTTGTTTTTTGTTAATATGTCTTTTTGATTGAGTGAAGCCATTTCAATTGATATTTTATAGTGTGTTTTCTAATGTTACACTACTATTTCAGGTTAGGGTGAAGGTTGGCACCTGTTACAACGTTTAAACCTACTGAATTTGTTTGCACCTGTCCTAAGTCAGGAACCTGTTGGTGGTTGTCGTTTGTTGATGTGGTTCATTAGTGTTTCTCGTTTCTCGTTTTTTTATATAGATTAGACCGTTGGTTTTCATGTTTGAATTGTTTTACACTAGTCTTTTTGGGGCATTTGATAGCTTGTTGTTCATTGTGAGCCAAGGCTCCGTGTTGAAGGTCGTACTTTGACCTATAATTGTTTACTTTTTACACATTGTGACTTAGATGGAGAGTTGTCTCATTGGCACTCATACCACATCTTCTTATATCTATCTAATCCTTTTTCCAGGACTAGTTGACACACTAATCATATAATCCAAACCTGACCGAGACTAACTATTCCTTTTCTCGTAAATATCAAAACACACACCACAAGGTCATGATTGTAGATATTTCATTAATAATTGTAGAAGTATTAATGGTAAACCTCTGTTTAGAATATAGAAATATAAACTGATTTCGCTTAATCTGTGTAATTTGAAACCGGTTCATACGAATTGATATAGATGGATTAAACATATAAGGATAACAGTTACATAAAGAATGTCTAGTGCAATTGCCCGCCATATTCATTCGAAACAATTCATTTGGCATTTTACATTTTATTATACCTCATGTCACTAAATATAACGGAAGTTGAATTATTCGGAACACTGAAGTGTTTATACTTCATCTGATTCTAAAGAACGTTTTGGTGTTTTTGGTTTTCAATCCTCTTCAACCGTGATTTTAACGTTTTATTCCAAGCTCTCCATTTTCGTTTGCACACCCCTCAGTAATGACCCTCGAAACAGTGAATTAAAAAGGCATACCAAAGATAATGAGCATTTACCTCTTAAAATCTGGCGAAAATCATCTATGCCTGGAGGTAGAGAGCAACAGTAATTCGAATGATTTTGAAATGACCGGATTCTTTGAAAATTAATAAACCTCCACAAAAACGGAAACGATTATCTGGTTCATCTGAGAGAATTAAATAATTCAGTTTAACTTGTAACCGGAAACAAAATTAATCTTCGTTTGCATTGGTCCATTTTGATGTATGCTAAGAGATCGGGAAAAACAAGCTAAAAAAACATGATTGATGAAATTGGATAACAGACTCATTTCTAACCTACCGCTTATTTTCCAATCTGTACTTATTGATTTTATAGACAGGAAATACATTACAACCAGACTTTAAACAATATAGTAATAACTAACAAGATAATAAGTTATTACAGCAATTATGATCTTGCAACAGATGACTGAGCTGGGGAATACGGTCCGATTATTGAGGTATGTTTTACAATGTATATATTGCCTACGTGTTTTCATTTTTTCAATGTCTTATTGATTGATGATTGACTTTTACTTTTTTAACGTCCAGTGGCAAATATTTCATATTTTTGCAAATTATATAATAGGTAGGTACTGCAATAGGTGTCAACCAGGATGAAGAGCAGAAATTTTGAAATACCAATAGAACATGAGGTTATATTGGACAGAGACTGTAAATAAGCCTTGCATGTTGTCTCTTTTTATTATCTAATAGAAATGAATTGTTTTGTTGAATGTAAAACGTCTGTTTGTCTATTTTTTTTTTATGTTTGTTTTCGTTTAATAAATACATGAGCTATGATGGTTTTGTTGATTGCAGTAAGTCTATTCGTCTGTTTGCCATTATGATGTCTGTTTGCTGTCATCAAATAGATAAACATTATTGTGTTAACTGTAGTTATTCTGTATGCCATTGTGTTTACTGTGGTTGTATTCTTGTCTGGCTTGCCATAATGTTGCATGTATGTTTGCTGTCGTCTATATCTGTCATCAACACTATAAAAGTGAGTAGTTTTAAATACTGATCAAACATACTAGAAAGCCAAAGTTAATACCCAGGATGTAATAAAAACATATCTAAAAACACTTTGACTAAAGTCAAAAACAATTAAAAAAAAGACGAACAACAATCGCATAAAAAACTATACACAGAAAATAAATATTAGGAGGACAAGATAAAAATTAATTAATGAGATGTGGTAGGATTGCCAATGAAGCATCTAACCAAATGACGTAGATGGAAATGCTTTATCAGTCGATTCCTGTAAAGCAACAGACAAAGCTAACAATATTAATATAATAGATATTGCCAATTTGGAATCGGGGAATGTGTCAAAGAGATGACAACAGAACCAAAGAGCAGAAAACAGCCCATGACAATCAACGGGTCTTCAACGCAGAGATAAAATCCCGCACCCGATGGCTGTCTTCAGCTGGCCCCTAAAAATAATGAATGTTTTCTTGTTCAGTTAAATGGACGCCACGCTAAAACCCCGAAACCAAAAAAAAAAAAAAAAAAATGAAACCACAACTGAAATAAATAAAAAGACTAACAAGGACTAGAGGTTCCAGGCTTGAGACAGCCGCAAAAATGCGGTGGGGTTACATATGTTTTGTGAGATTTCAGTCGTCCCCAATAATCTTTGCGTCACTGCTATCCACAATACGAATTTAACAATTGAACAATCAGAAACTGGGTACAGACGCCTAAATTACAGACAATCGCTAGTGAGTTGCGAAATCTGCACAGGGTACCAGTCAACCAATTGGTGACTGTAAATCTTATGTAGTTTAAATTTCAGTCAACTCTATTGGACCAGTTTTTATGTTCAGCGCACACTCAGAAGAGCACTGCATAGCATGAACATGCACGAGCGTTAAGTATCAACTCAGATATGTTAACGCCATATGATGGTGTGGAGGGTTTGTAAATGCTGAAAAATGGGGAATTGACAATTTGACAGTTGAAATCATCACAAATGTCAATAATTCCAATTTAAAGATGTCCATCTGTGACGAGGAACAGATTGAAATATGAAATGGACCTTCTTCTTTTTACTCTCAAGCTTACAGGAATTTTTGAAATGTAAGCAGTCATTGAAACTGGGGTTATAAACATATTCATTAGTCGCATGTTTCAAGCAGCTCGGCAAAATTCAACTAACAAGCATTCCAAAATAAAAAAACAAAAAACAAAAAACAAAAACACTCACCAAAGTTACTGGAAAAAAAACATACGTCAGACGCTGGAATTCATGTTGATATTTCTTTGGTTGCGATATCATTATTTACAATTGGAAATTTTATATATGTTAGAACTGAAACATTGTTTTAATCTCAACAATCTTCTCAATTCTTGAAACTACAGGTATGCTCGTAATTAGAATATAAAAAATATCTTTGAAACTAGTACCCGAAATTGATAGTAATTGTAGGTAGAGTTCAGTTTCATCAACGTGAGTCAAATTCAAACAACTTATAGTACGCGACGGGGTCCCCGGCTCTTCAAATTACCCTGTCAAATTCCAGCCATCACAATAACTATTGATCAAACAAACATTTTTCATATGATGGAACTCCAATTTTATTGCCAAAAATTTATATTAAACATAAATTTGGGTGTAACAGCTTGTCACTTTCACCAGAGTATCTTTAATGAACTCAGATTATCTCCAAATTAGTTTTGTGATACAAGGTTTTTTGTACCTGGTGACTAATAGTGGAGTGACAAATCAGGAAAAAGACGCTTATTTTAAGACTTAAATGGACCAAAATACCTCACGACTGAAAATCCACACGATGATAGAGTAAACATTGTACAATCATTTTGGCCCTGTCGAAGAGTTTTTCCCACGGTGCAGTGTTTTTGTAAAATCGCGGCAAAGCGTGATTTTCCAATTTTCTTTTTCTTTATCAAACATGGGAACGCTTACAAGTAATTCCTAAATGAAGATGTCAGCAAATATTTACTATAAAACGAAAAAGTAATACATCAGCTTTCATTTAATATCAAAATTGAAAATACATATGGAGTGAATTTGAAGAATTTCAATTGCATGTGACATTTTTTTTTTCAATCTTACCGACTGTCAAAGTATATTAAATTTCTTACATACATCACTGGTAGTCGATTTTGACAGAAAAAAGTGGAACAACCAATATGTAAGAAGTTTGAATATATCAAAGTTTGACAGAACATACAAATCAACTTGTACAAGACTTTTTCTTATACTCATCATATTACAGTTTTACTATTTGATATTCAACTCAATAAGTCATGTTGCGATTTCTTTTTCTATTTTCACCTGACTTATAAATTGCTGTGTTTTTCACAATGAATTAATTGCGCATTTTCTTAATTTTTGTAAATAAGAATATAGATTTGTATCAATGTTTGTGTCTAGATATTTGACTTAGTACATATGTTAAGGTTTAATAACTATTGATGCGTTTTATTCTTGTTGAGTTTTTCGATAAGACTAATTTTAAACCACATTTAAGTACATCCGAATTAATCCGGAAATTGATTGGCAGTGCTAATTTTATTAAATGTGCTTTTTGTTGTACTTTATAGGGATAAACATCATAATGTCTTGTTTTAGCTCAGTCTCTTCAACTGTTTTTCTTAATTAATCTCATTTATTAATTTATCTTCTATGGTTTAAATCGTGGAAAATAAAAGGTTAAGTGTTAGTATAAATGTCCTTTGAATTGTTTTTTATTAATAGTTTTTATTTATTAAGTCATCTTCTATGGGTGAAATCGTAGAAATTGAAATGTTAATTGTTAGTACAAATGTACATCGATCTCATCTTTCTTTACAGAAGTTTTACAATGAGCTGGGAAAAAAGACCAATTGACGAGGTAAAACAAATACTAGTGCTAAAACTGATTAATTAGGTATTGTTAAATGGTTTTTCATACCATATCATTAAAGTTAATAAGTACATCAATGATTTATATAAATATAAATGCAAAATTTATCAAGTAATGCTAATAGTTGTAAAAAATACTATTGGAATAAACTTGGTAGACATAGTGATTGTATATTACTATTTATAGAAAGTCCAAGGGAAGCACAGTAAGTATTCACAATCAGTACGTCAAAAGTGCTGATCTGTAACTAACAATGGCAAAGAAGAGCTGTATAAAGATTTGATTACGCAAGGAGCTATATGATAACCAATGTAAACTTAAAAATATTAGTCGGTCAACCTTAGATCAACTGTGCGTGAGGCCTTTGGAACATTGGCATCTTAGCGTTGTCTACATTTAGCAACATGTGATTGATGAATCATGTCTGTACATTGATTTCTATTAACATATGAATACAAAACAGTGTATAAGTAACAGTCTAAAACGTATCCGTTCCTTAAATGTGCACGCCTTGCACACACCTGTCAATTTCGATCAAACGTGACTTTAAAATCAGAAATCGCCAAAACGTGTAAAGTTTCGATTCCCCTAAAAATGTATGTGTATTTCCTTCACTCCTAGACGTTTCCAACCTAAAAACACCAAAACCTAAATAAAAATCTGAGTGTTAATAATGTCTGCTGTAGCACCAATACCGTATAGGACAGTCATAATTGACTGTTAGTTACTAAGTGACAAAAATAATATCCAAAATGGAGTTTCCATAAAATTGCTAATTATATTATTACAAGGAAATCTCAAAATTAGTTACAGAAAACGCTGACAAAAATTATTATACAAATTTGAAAACCTACAAATACAATTGACTGTTAAGTGTATTTTCATCCTGAATATGCATTACATATTTACTACTGGACGTTAAACAAACAAATTTCGTATACACTTCAATATCTTTCTTTAGAATTTTATTAACAAAAAAAAAAAAAAAGATTAATTTCACAGGAACATGGCGGCACAATTAGTTAACTGAAATCTAATGAAAAATCATTCTATTAGTTTGTATCACATTTCAAAATAAGTTTGAGTAATCGGTCGTATATAGATGTGGAAAAGGCTAAATAACGGCATTAAAATTTGTTTGATCTTGTTGTTTTAAGGTGTGTGTACGTCATTGTATATATTACATTAATGACTATGTATGCAGACATTTGGTTAAGTTTGGTATAGCATGTTCAATAAAAAGTATTCTGCATTTATGTACTTTTATTGACGATAACACAACCAACTGATTTTGACGAATTGCGGTATATTTTGAATATTAACAGATGACGACTAATTATTTGACACCTTCAACGGATCACTTAGTCCTAAAACATTTAATCACTTTGACGATAACAATAGTCGAACATGACCATCTGACGCCTCACATTAAAGACACGGCTATCTTCGTGATGCCCTTCTGATAACGAATCACTTTTCATAAAAGGTGGACAAGGTTGTTTATTTTTTATATTGGAAGCACACGCATTACATAATGTCCAGCCTCCTCCAACAGGGAGTGTACCGATATGTTCCTTTATGTATAAGTAAGGAAAATCATGATAATTTTTGAAGCCCAAATGTTAAAAAGTTTTGTTTTTTATTTTGTTTTTTATTATTATTTATTATCTGAATTATAATACATACGAGCAGTTGTTTTATGTTATACAGGATTTTGTAAATGCTGTTAAATGGAGTGACACGGAGAAAATACAGAGATGTTTGAAGGAAGGAGCAAATGTTAACTACCGAACCTATGTAAGTTATGTGAAAAGTATACTTTTCATTTTTTGTTTGATTTGTTTGTTTGATATTTCGTTCAGTACTGCGAGTCCTTTTATTTCAAAATGAACAAACTGTAAAACTGGGTAGTTAGTCTCGTTTTAAGACCTGAAATTTACATATCTTTATAATCTTAAGCCTTACATGAACATATAATTTTCCAACAGATATTGATGTGATTAAGATATCGTTTGGAGTAAAGCGTCGGTTTTTATTCATATTGTTAAACATTATTCATAAAAATGACCATATTATACTGGCGACAATAAATGCTATTTCTTCACTAAGATGTCTAGATTAAATGCTCCTATTTAATCCTTAGTAAAACTGACACCATATTGAAACGATCAGAAAATTCCACTGTACTTGCTATTTGGGGTCTTTGTATTACCTGATAACTTTTGTTGTTAGGTGTTAGTGATTTGTTTACCATTTTTCTCTTTAAATATCGATATACTGTTTGGTTTCAATTTTCTCAGCTTTTGTGTGTTACAGTAAGTTGTCTCTTATCAATCTATTTGCGAAATTTGAACACATGTTAGGTAATGATTCCTCAATATGATAAGTAAGTGCAAATCTTAAAGCAATGTAATATAATAATTTGAATGGCCATTATATTAAACGATTAAAAGCTTTTAAACCTGAACAATCGTCCAATTGTGGTTACCTTGAATCTTTTTAGATGGAAGAAACAATATTAGAAATGCATGGTAGTTAATTCTCAATTCATACACATGACAGTAAGCAATTCAGAGTGAATATCACATTAAAATTATTAGCCTGCATTGTGAATAGTCCATTGTCAGTAATTGCAAGGACATATGGTCCATTTTATAATATCGACTGCTGATATATTTTATATTATATCAAAATGCGTGAGTGCTGTAAGTGCTAAACATAATATTCCATTATTATTACATTGCTGTTAGCATTGTCATGTGTTTCTGTATCTAATACTACACATCAACGCACTGCATGGAACGGGCACATATAAATCGTAAATTAATATACAGTTTCTAACAGACGATAGTATTGATCTGAAGTTACAGAAACATATTATTGGATGCATGATTATTAATCATATGTCAATTGCTGACATGAAAAACACAAAGTTTATTGCATCATATGTACATTTCGAATATTAATGTCTCTTCAGTGATTTTTAATGTAGACTTGAAATTTCATGAAAACGTCGAAGAGCTTATCAAACAGAGCCAGATTAGATATCCCAGCCAATGCATGAGGTGGTTTTTTATGAAGGGGTAAGATGGGAAAAAAAATCCATTTTATTTCACTAGTAACGGGTTTTACCACTGAAACGGTCATTTTAGACTGAACAATTCTTAAATGCCTGAATTTACCGCAAGGAAAAATGTCAAGATCTTTTTCAGTTGTTCAGTACATGTTCAGTACACTAACTATCGCGATCGATTAAGTACCAGTCAGTACTGATTCAGGTAAGTAAGAAAAAACGCGAAGCGTTAAATCTAGTACTGTTAAGTACATTTTAGTACACGTCAGTTCATCGATAGAATCGTTGTCCAGTACTTTTCAGTGTATCAAAATAATATGAGGATAGCTTCCTTTGATTAGCAGAGGAATCGTAATAAAAAGCGAAAAAAAAAAAAAAAAATAAACAAATAAATATAAGGAGACATAATCGACAACGGGACTGTAGATACACGTTTTTGTTAACATGCGTTTCATTTTCATAAATTGGTAAAAATAACATGAATTATAACTGTTAAAATATTTGTATGGAACCATATGAAATTCTGATAATTATTCTTTAATGGGTACGCAATAATAAGATATTGTTGACTGTAAACTGAGAGTTCAGCCGTAAAGATTGGAATGATGAAAAATCCCGATAGCTTTCGAAAATATCCACGTTATGATTTCGCGCCATTTGTCTTTTGACAGTTACTTGCTGTGTCCGATTGAAGTAACGTAAGTATATATTTTGAAAACATTTTGACAGTTTCGATCGATATACATATACATTCCTTACTTTACAAGAGTGTTTGTTTGATTTGTGAACTAGTTGAATGATTATTAATTGTTTATATCCGACGACTTTCACAAGAAGGGGGTTTGGTTACACAACTGTTCATTGAAATTCCTGTTCTTTTACATTTAAATCAAAAAAATCTAAAACGAGAAGCTGATCAATTTCAAGCATTAATGGTATAAAATTTAGCCTTAGCATCAAAATAAACATGGACAGCAGGGGCGGATCTCCAACCCATGATAAAGGGGGGTTCCAACCTTATGTCCCCATTCAAAAGCATTGATCGTCTCAAACAGGTGGTTCCAACCCTGGACCCCCCCCCCCCTTTTGAATCTCCCACTGGGCAGCCCAGCTGTGTAACATCAGTGACAAGCATTACAAGGGAGCTGCCTGTCGAAAACTTAACATTGTTTTATATGGAAAAAGAAAAACATTTGCTATAAATGGTTATCAACATTTTATTTATACAACCAGAAGTCAAAGTTTTATCTTTATACACCAATCTCAAGTTTTTTTAAGGAGTTACCAAACAGATGCCCCACGCAATCGGTTCCTACTGTGACATATTAACATAAAATTGTGACACATGGAATTTACTGGAAAGTGCACACACTCGAAAGTTGTCCATTCTGATGTAAAAAAAAAAAAAAAAACACTGTTATGTTAAAGTGGACCATGTGTCCCTTTCGGTTTGAAAATTTCCCATTAAAAGATATGTTTTTCCTATACAATGTAACTGAATGCAAAGATGACTTCTGGTAGGAAAAAATGTATCATTGGTAAGACATTATTTTGTCATATCCCATGATATTTCTTAACATTTTCTGTTTCTGTCAGGTACATGTCTAAAACTGCCAAAACGGGTGTATTACATTTGCATAGATTTGGGGATTAACATATGTCATGTATGTTACATTTGCACACAAAAAAAATTATATCACATTTGTGCACTTTCACCATTGTTAACCTATAGATCTACCTGTATTTTTAGCATGCTATTAAATACTCCAATCTTAATTGTCTAGGATTGTCAGTTTTACTATCAAAGGTTTGGTGGTTCTCTCATGGCACTCCAACTTACTCCACCAATATATATAGACCTCCAGGAAATAGCACAATAGTCAAAATAGTGCTGAAAGTGGCGTTAAACACCAATCAATCAAAATATATATAATGCTTTTCATGAATTTGTTTACCTATACTGACTTATTTTGCTTGTTAATCTAAATCTATAGGAAATTATGTGTTTTCAATACTCGTTGATTTTTAAATTTGTATGAGGAAAACAACAAACAATGACACACAGAAGAAGAAAAGGCTGTATAGTTTATTGACGAATTAAGCATCACTGTTTGCAAAAAAAGTTGAATGCAAGAGTCCTTTTGTACTCAGACTTCTTGTATCGTGTCACCTGAGTATAGAAATGAGTTAAAAGAAACAAATTTGTATTTCCTATAGCTTCAGTATGCATTTTTAAATGTGAATATGTGCTATGGCCTAAATTGACCCTAAATTATTTTCAGTCTTACTTGGCCTAAGACCATTTTGTACTCATGTGATATGCTATTTGTAATTTTTCTTTCAATGTAAAGTACATTAAATACATATGGAAGGATTATTTATAACAAAAAAAACTTCACAAATTTAAAATTGCTGGAAAATATTACATCTTCCTGCAATTCGGAATTAGTAAAAATCAATAAATATGGGTTTAACATTGACAACATAATGCCGCCATGTCGGCCAATCATATCTCAGATTGGTACTGTCACAGAATTTATTGGACGCTATATCGACTATTTGTTAGTACCTATGGTACAGAAACAACACACTTATATAAAGGATACGTCTGATCTAATATACAAGTTGGAAAAGATTAAGCCTAATGCAGATTGCTGGCTTTGTAGTTTTGATGTAGTATCAATGTACACTAATTGCCCGATTAATGAATTATTATCGGCAGTTAGAATTTCGTATGATCAGTTTGATAAATCAGATTACAAAATCAAATGCCTACCTACGGATGATTTAATCTATCTTCTCAGATCAATTTTAGAGAACAACATTTTTGATTTTAACGGACAGCTTTATAAACAAAAAATAGGCGCCGCGATAGGAGCAGTGCCAAGCCCGGAAATCTGTGATATACTCATGTATAAAATTATGAAAGAAATTCTTTCTAAGTTTGAACATAGAAAAAAATATCTTTTTCTATGGAAGGTATCGTGATGATATTATATTAATATATCACGGCGACTGGAAGGAAATAAAGGATTTGTTAGAGTTAGCAAATAATCATCATCCGTTCCTGAAATTCACACTAGAATTTTCATCTAAAGAAATAATATTTCTTGATGTTAATATTTTCAAAGGAACTCGATTTTCTAATGAAAACATCTTGGATGTGAAAACACACTTTAAACCGACAAATGCCTTCCTTTATCTAGATCGTAAAAGCTGTCACAGTCGACCCGTGTTTGCAGGGTTCATCAAGGGCGAAGTTATCAGATACATTAGAACAACAAATAATGATGTTGATTTACAATATATTCTGTTACAGTTCAGATTGAATTTGATAAAAGAGGATACAAGGATATTGAAATCGAAAAGTACATAAATGAGGCATTATCATGTAATAGATCTGATTTAATCAGAAAAAAGGCCGAAAAACACACAAAAGGAAATTCCTTTAGTATTGGCAACGAAATTCAATCCATGCATTCATAAATTAAAACAATGCATTAGTAAACATTGGGATCTACTAAAACAGGATGCGGTTTGCAACGAAATATTTTCAAGCAAACCAATAATAGCTTATAAAAAGCATAAAAATATAGCAGATCTATTGACAACGACAAAATTAAGATAAATTAATAAGTAAATCCGTGATGATGGCGGGCCTACAATGCTTAAACCCATTAATAAATGTTATACATTTATCATTAGCATATAATACAAAAACCGCCGAAACACTAAATTAGTGTCGGATTGATGTAAAGCAATTGCAAGTCTAGTAATACTAGCATCATGTGATCAATATTATGTAATATAATTACAATAAAATACTAATAGTATGTATACGTAGTCCGTACCGAATAAGATTTTTTGCTATCGGAATTCGGATTGATGTTGGAATACGTGGATGTTAGGTGTCACTTTAAAACAAAGCTTACTCAGTTCAAAAAGTTATTTATTGTTTCGGGAAAAGAAGTACGGCACCTTTTGCCAATCTTGTCTAATTCACATAATTGGCGTTACTGTAACATTAGTACTTCAAACATGTTGTTGTTGAAAACAAATTCTGAAGAAAATGCATATATTATCACGTTTGAAGAGAAACACTGAGGATATTCCTCATGTAAAATCTTTGGAAATCTAAAGCGCACAGGAAGCTTTTATCAACGAAACATTTGATGATTAGGACATATAAATCGAAAGATATTTTTGCATTTTCTCGTGTTCAGAATTAGGAATAAACAATAAATATTTTATTGGTTTATTTGAAATAACTAGTGCTTGGCACTTGATACCCAGTGAAGAAAAACAATAATATTTATTGTTTTATTTATATTATAATTTTGGATTTATATTTTCCATTAAAGTGGTATGTATTGAAGTACTTATTACTCTTAACATAATCACAGAAGTAACTGAGCCAATGAAAATCAGTTTAGGCAAATACACCACGCCTCCTACCATTTTGTTTTGTTGATATTGCATTGATAATAGTCTTTCAGATACTAGTCTCTGTGATCACAGATATGGCTAGACATTATAAGAAATATGCTAAAAGAAATAAACATAAACGAAGGCTGAAAAATAAAGCTGCAATGCAGCAAAGTAAGCTAAAATTTATGCTATCACAAGCCAGAAAACAGGTTGTTAATCTTTCGCATAGAAAATTAACTGATGACGAGTATTTGGTATTATCCAGAGGTTTGAAATTCATTCCTTCACCGTCAGTCAAAAGGGCAAAGCAGGACTTATTACCTGTTTTTGATGAATTAGCCAGAAAAATGAGATGTCGTTACTTGTATCATGGTAACTTGGATGAAATTCATCCTTTCAGAGTTAAATCTGGACACACACCACCTTTAACCTGCAACACCCTTGAAAATTACCTGTTTAATACCAAGCACGAATTATCTTCAATGCAAATTCGAAAATTTCGAAACAATCTAAGTGTTTCACAGAGGTCCGGCATTTCTTCTCTGTTAAATGATGAATCATTAATCATTAAGAAAGCCAATAAAAGTAATAATGTTGTTATTTTAGATAAGGTCAATTACCTTCTTGAAGGCGATCGCCAATTAAATACACAACATTACACCAAATTGGAAAACTTTGACTTAAAGCACTAAGATGTAATATCAATACATATGTCAAAGGCATGTACACCAAAGGTGTTATAGATTACTCCAAATTTAATTACCTAAATAATGGTAATCAAATTGATTATGGGCCTGGGTATATACATATCTTGCCTAAAATACACCGATTAAATGAATCGGAATTAGTAAAAACCAATAAATATGGGTTTAACATTGATAACATAATGCCGCCATGTCGGCCAATCATATCTCAGATTGGTACTGTCACAGAATTTATTGGACGCTATATCGACTATTTGTTAGTACCTATGGTACAGAAACAACACACTTATATAAAGGATACGTCTGATCTAATATACAAGTTGGAAAAGATTAAGCCTAATGCAGATTGCTGGCTTTGTAGTTTTGATGTAGTATCAATGTACACTAATTGCCCGATTAATGAATTATTATCGGCAGTTAGAATTTCGTATGATCAGTTTGATAAATCAGATTACAAAATCAAATGCCCACCTACGGATGATTTAATCTATCTCCTCAGATCAATTTTAGAGAACAACATTTTTGATTTTAATGGACAGCTTTATAAGCAAAAAATAGGCGCCGCGATAGGAGCAGTGCCAAGCCCGGAAATCTGTGATATACTCATGTATAAAATTATGAAAGAAATTCTTTCTACGTTTGAACATAGAAAAAATATCTTTTTCTATGGAAGGTATCATGATGATATCATATTAATATATCACGGCGACTGGAAGGAAATAAAGGATTTGTTAGAGTTAGCAAATAATCATCATCCGTTCCTGAAATTCACACTAGAATTTTCTTCTAAAGAAATAATATTTCTTGATGTTAATATTTTCAAAGGAACTCGATTTTCTAATGAAAATATCTTGGATGTGAAAACACACTTTAAACCGACAAATGCCTTCCTTTATCTAGATCGTAAAAGCTGTCACAGTCGACACGTGTTTGCAGGGTTCATCAAGGGCGAAGTTATCAGATACATTAGAACAACACATAATGATGTTGATTTACAATATATACTGTTACAGTTCAGATTGAATTTGATAAAAGAGGATACAAGGAGATTGAAATCGAAAAGTACATAAATGAGGCATTATCATGTAATAGATCTGATTTAATCAGAAAAAGGCTGAAAAACACAAAAGGAAATTCCTTTAGTATTGGCAACGAAATTCAATCCATGCATTCATAAATTAAAACAATGCATTAGTAAACATTGGGATCTACTAAAACAGGATGCGGTTTGCAACGAAATATTATCAAGCAAACCAATAATAGCTTATAAAAGCATAAAAATATAGCAGATCTATTGACAACGACAAAATTAAGATAAATTAATAGGTAAATCCCTGATGATGGCGGGCCTACAATGCTTAAACCCATTAATAAATGTTATACATTTATCATTAGCATATAATACAAAAACCGCCGAAACACTAAATTAGTGTCGGATTGATGTAAAGCAATTGTAAGTCTAGTAATACTAGCATACTGTGATCAATATTATGTAATATAATTACAATATATACTAATAGTATGTATACGTAGTCCGTTCCGAATAAGATTTTTTGCTATCGGAATTCGGATTGATGTTGGAATACGTGGATGTTAGGTGTCACTTTTATACAAAGCCTCTATTTTCATTCATAGGCTCATATAAATTTGACTTTTGAATAATTGTAATAAATCTGATACATCAAATGAGTGTTCTTTTGCTTTTAGTACATAATATATTAAATATTAGGGCATTTAAAAAGTAATTTTTTGCAATTTTTGAATTTTTAAAGCCCCATATGCATGAAACGTTGATAGTTGAAATTCTTCAATTTTAATGTCAAAAGCTACACAGTCAAATATAGTCCCTAGTGTGGACACTGTGTTACTTGCTATTTTTTTTATACCCCTTCCAAATTTATTTCTTCATGTTTTATGTCTCAAATAGCAAGTAGGGGGATGAAATTACACTATCAAAAAATTGGGTCATGAATTTCAAAGTAAAGTTGTGATTTGGTCCAGCTAAAAAAGGTTAACATTTAGTATTTCGGAAGCTGTCAAAAGAATTCAAGACCCCCTTAACATAAAATTGTCCATATTGCGAGTTAGAGCTGATGAAGTTTTCTATAATTTTGATATAATTTTTCCCAAAAGTATTACACCACATTGTAAAAATATTGTCTAAACGAAATGCACTATGAAATTTATAACTGTGTTCTAGGGCCATGCTTGAATGCTTTCTCCTACCTAAATAAATGTTGTTGTAATTGTGATTTTCTTGGAATATAATTTTAGAGTACTTACACAATAGATACATATAAACTAAAGAAACAAGTCCATTCTTAATATATAAATATATTTTTTTGTAGATGATTCGCAGCTGGCAGCTGGCTAGAAAAATGAAGCAGTCTACAAATGATAAATGTGCACTTATGATTTGTAGGAAATATAAATGTCAATCGCGTGGTAGTTGCAAGTTATGAAAGAGTGGATGAATTCATAATTTTTGTGTATGTTATTCATTGTTTTCGGAAAAATGAATAGCTCAAACAGCATTGTACAGTAGTACTACAATGAAGTGGTGTTGGGACTAAACTGGACATGAAGCAAATAGTGCATTGAATAAATAGCAAACTAATAATTTGTTAGAAAGATCATACAACTGGATAGCTCTTAATACCTTGGATAATTATTCATTTGAAATAGCAATTTGGAATTATAAAATTCAAAGTCTTAGTGCATATATTTGTAGTGCATCATACATGTATCTGAATTTGATTAGTGCCTTGGATAAATATTTGTTTGAAATAGCAATTTGGAATGACAAGATTTTATAGATTAAGTGAATATTTATATAATAGTACATAGTCACCAAACTGGCATTTTATTCTGGTCAAGCATGTTAACAATCATGACAATACTTCAAAGTATCATTTTATTTATATGACCATTGATCACAGCTGCTTTTGCTATTAAACAAAATTAAGACATCAATTATCATTCAATTACATGTACATGTTATTATATTCATGATATTGTAGTCTTGTATAATATAAAATAAGGAGATGTGATATGATTGCAAGACGTGAGATAACTATCAACCAGAGACCAAATGAGATAGATGTTACATGTAGCAACTTAATGTCGTCACTGTACAGTCTTCAAGGATGAGTAAAACTGCATATATATAGCAAGCTATTAAAGGACAGATATAAAAAAAACCTTAAAACAGTTCAAAACTGAAACCCAACAGCCTAGTTTATGTACAATATGTATGAAAAACAAATATGATGTTGCAACGAACAACAACCGCTGAAAATTTGCCTACCAAATTTAAGTAAGGGTGATTGTAAGTTAGATTCTTATTCTAGACTTAAAATTAGTATTTGCTACTCCTCAGTATACATGGCAAAGTACATAGCATTCAGGAAAAGAGTTGAATGTCTTTCAGCAAACTCTTTCTTTTTGCGGTAGCATGCTTAAAATCTAGTTAAACCTAGATCGGTCTACTACAAATTAAAGCAGGTTTCTTACATACATGTATAAAAATGGTGTCCTTAATATGCATAGTGTTTTCCATTGATGTAAAGCTACCTTCATTCATTGGAACAGAAAAAGACATGTGAATACCTGTGTTAATAGAGGTCACCAGCTGGGGTCGAAGTCACATTTAAAAAAAAAGTTCAGTAAAGGCTATGATTCAATACCAGTAATTCATATATGGTAATAGTATGTCCCATTATTTGACTGGATTGAAGAAGTCCAATACTTTCTTGTAGTCTGGATGGGAGCTCCTTGAACATGTTAATTTCTGTATTCTTTAAATTTGTAGACCATTTTTCATCATCTTTGAAAAAAGTGTTAATTCAGTTGAATTCTTTTGAAAATCATTTTACTATTAAATTTAATTATACCCCTGCTTTAAAAAAAAGGGGGTATACTGTTTCACCTCTGTCTATCCGTCCGTCCGTCCGTCCCATGAATATTTTTCGTCGCATCTTTTTCAGGAATTACACTACAAGGATTTCTGAAATTTTATTTCAGGGTTTATATAAGTCAGCTATACCGTGTGATGTGTTTTTTTAGATTCATAACTCAACAACTTCCTGTTTACCTTCAAGTATTTGGGCGGGGGTATCATCAGTGAGCAGTAGCTCACAGTTTCACTTGTTATGCCCCTGCGGTAGCGGATGGGGCATTTAGTTTTACCCTTGTCCGTCTGTACGTACGTCACAAAATTGGTTCCGTTCTCTAACTTTAGTTTGCCTCATCCAAATGTTATGAAACTTATACACAATGCTTATTACCACAAAACACAGATCAAGTGTGAATTTTGGTGGCGTCACTTTTACGATTATGAAGAAAATAAAAACTCCCTTTCAATGCATTTTAATACAGTTTCTCTTATGACCGTGACCTGTTATATATTTCTTGCATGAAGACATATTTCTCGTATCACACTGCTCGAGTGTGATACAAAAACTCAATTTTGATTATAAGAAAATACCTAAATATGATAAATGACAGAAACTGAGAGGAAAACGGAGATAAATTAATATTTCAGAATTTATTCAAATTCATCCAATTTTAATAAGAAATAAAATCTTACACTATGATTAATTGATTGTTGGTTGCTTAACGTCCAGTGGCAAATATTTCATGCATATTCAGGACGAGAACAAATTAACAATAAATACAATAGGTAGGTTCTGTAATAGGGCGTCCGGGATTAAGGTTGAAGAAATTTAGACTGCCACGGGAAATGAGGGTATATTGGAGGGACAGAAATTTAGCCTTGCAACAGGTCACCTACGGACCCTCAAAGAGTTGTTGCAGGGTTCTTAACGTGCAAAGAGCGTGGCACTCTCTTTACACGAGGCATCGGATTTAACGTCCCTTTCTGACCGGACGTGGCTGCAAATTTGTACATCCCGCACAGCCAAACGGACGCCCTACTTTAGCAAGGATTTTACTGCCGGTCGGAGGAAGACCAATGGTTACCATACTTCTATTCCCCAGTCACCCTTGGGTGCTCTTACTATATGATTTGATCCTATGAAAATCGTATTTACAGCAAGTTCAAGAAATGTATTACTGGACAAGAATGAGTTTTTTTTTTTTTTTTTTTTTTTTTTTTTGCATAAACAGTCTAACTAAGATTTAGATCTTTGAACACAAAAATTCTATTGAAATTGGTAGATGGCAAAATAATCAGAGAGAAAATTTTATTTGTACTTTATGTAATTCCGGTGGTATTGGCGTCAAGTTTCATTATGTTTTAGAATGTTCGGCAATAGACAAAAGTAGACAAACGCTGTTAAAACGGGGTTTTGATCCCCAAGGACGCCACATTTGGCAATAAACTTTATCGATATTTTTTAACGTTTTCAAATGAAATAAATTGAATGGAAAATTTCCCGACTTTGTGAAGATTTCTCAATTGGCTTCAATAATTACAAACAAAACAAAAGTTTATTTAACATTTTGCAATTCAGTATGTTTATCATTTTTCAAAAGAAAACTTTTTTGTTTGCCAAGTTTACTTGTATGTGTTTATTACCATCACTAATCACAGTGAAACTCCTAATTATTAAAGATCAAACGATCTAATCAACATGATAATTGGTATTGAATGTGACCATCGGTCATACATATCCCAAAATACGGCGCGTGCCGATAAAAACTTAAATAAATTCTCAAATATTGAATTGATTGTATGAAAACAAAAATTATAAGATCAAAAATTAAATTATCCATCGAATGCATACCCTTAACGCACACTAAAACATCTATCACATGTCCTGAGTGCACTTTTTATGTTCTGAGTGCACTCAGGAGGTCCTGAGCGGTTTTTAGACGTACCGTAATTTTAGTGACCAAATAAGGCTAATTCCATGACCAGGTGTTTAGTGTTCAGTGACTCGTATCGGCTCACACTATACATGTATCAGACAAATTAACAAAAAGGCTAATTGCCAACCCAATCAAGGATGTCCACCTCGGCTTTAAATCACATGTTACAGTCGGTTGAAAATTACCTGTGTATATCTAGTTCTAACTTTTAATCTAAAAAATAATGCATGCACAAGCTGTACATGTTTGCACATTTTATTTCTACAAATTACCAAACTATTTCAACTCTCTTCTCGAATGTACTTTTAAGGATTATGATACAATGTAAAAAAGGAGGTTAAAATAGTCAGTTTTAAAACATGTTATCGTGTTACCATTAAAAATACAAACTACAAGAACTGCACATAAGTTTCAGACATAGGCTTTCCATGAAGATTATATAAAATTAGATCATGATAAATTGTATGTTTACCTATGGAAGATTTGCATGTACTTTCACGGCTCTGTTTCACGGCAATGGCTGCATGACTGCATTATCTATAGACGACACGTTGATGATCATAGTTTTTTGCCAAATTGAAATTATCCCACACCAAATTTACTCTTTTTAAACACTTATTTCCTAAATGAATTCATACTACACACAGACCTTGCTGAGTGGACATGTTTAACTTGAGTTAGAGATTCTAAATAATTCTAATATTTTTAAAACATCTTCACTAAAAAAAAAAAATCACAATATATCAGCTTCACGTGTTACAGTGTATATATAAATATATACTTACTTTGAGCTTCAAAACATATGTCATTTCATGAAAATGATCGATTGACAATTGCTTAACGTCCAGTGGCAAATATTACATACATGTTCAGAATTTTTTTTTATAAAAATAAAATGGGCGTTGAAGACAGATATTTCATTGTTTCCGTTAGATTAATTCTCAACTGTTATACACTATATGGGTAAACCTGTCTACTGTCTATTGACTGTATGTTGGTCTTGTGATGTCTTCTGCATATTGTTTTCGTGGGGTTGCTGTATTTTCACTTATACCCAATATATTCTTACAAATGTACATTGAATTTCATACGTCTCCGTGTTGAAGGCCGTACATTGACCTATAATGGTTTACTTTTATAAATTGTTATTTGGATGGAGAGTTGTCTCATTGGCACTCACACCACATCTTCCTATATCTATTGTCGGGTTGTTAAAATAATTGAATGTCGTGGTAACGAGCAGTATTTTAGATTTTAAAGTATAATCGTGGAATAAAAACTTTACATACTTGGACATTGCTCATTTTCTTGATCAATATAACTGACAAATAAAACCCTTAACAATTCGATTCATTTTTACTGTTAATTTTCAATGAAAAGAACAATCTAAACACAACACGTGAGAAAATAAACGGAAGCTTCAAACAAAAGTGTACATTATATAATAATAAAATATTTCAGACTGTCTGGTGGAAGAGTAAATGTTGATATTTGGTTTAACGTAAACAGAAACATTAGTTCATCAATATTATCATTTATTATACATAACCGCTGGCAGTGACATTTTATTTAAAATATAAATAAGGAGATGTTGTATGATGCCAATAAGACAAATTTCAATCAGAGTTTCAATGACAAATATATCAGCAATTATATGCCTTCAACTAATACAGACATGAACAGACCGAATAATCTGTCTAGGAGGGACGACATTCTGCATACGGCACGCATATTGGACTTATATTATCGATCGGTCGCAGTCACCTGGACAATGGAAATTTGTTGGATGATATAATACACATAAGCAATAATATACAGTTGTGATGATTATATAATATACATACATGTATACATAATAATTGAATTTGGTATTGTCATTATTTGCCGGGCATATACACATTTATCCCTTTATCAAACTGCTATTTTCCGGGTGCTTTTTTGTACGGCATGGACATTATAATTGAATACTCGTTTATTAAAGTAATTTAACAAATTTTGGGTTTTTATTTTGGTCAAAATTTTATTTTATACAAAATTAAAAATATTAGACTCTTTTTTTTCATTTGTCATTAAAAAAAAAAAAAAAAAACACGAAAAACAAGTAAAGAACGAAGCCAACCAATATCCAAATTAAACATGTAATTTAAAAAACAAAAAGCTATCTTACATGTTTTGTTTTGTTTTTTTTTCGGGGAGGGGGGGGGGTCATTTTTATTTCAATTATCTTGAATATCTAAAATACACAATACATGGTATTTGTTGCTAAGGTTTACGTATTTACGTATTTACTCACGGATTTGACAACTATTTTTTGACATGTTATTTGAAAATCGTCGTTTTTTAGCGACTCATTATGCAGCAACGAATGGAGACTTAAGGAGCCTTTTATGTTTTATGCTGTATAAACAATATTCTTTAACTGTTATAAATTTCGATTTTTTTTTTACTTGCTAACTAACGAAGTATTAATAAAAGCTTGTGTCTAGTATTTTTACAGACCTCCGATAAAAGTTCCTGTCATTACGGAACATAATCTTAATAGATACAATTTACCAAAAGAAGTAAAAATACATTACAGTTTTTATGTAAAAGTTATTTTCGATCATCAATATTTCTTTCCATTTGAAAACTTGCTATATTTTATGATTGCAATAGAGTATATTTGATATTAAAACATGAACAAATATACATTGCAAATTGAATAATATTGAATGAATTTTAATCTCATAAAACTACATGTCACAGTGAAATTTATTGATTTTTACAATAACAAAGTCTAATTGTCAAGTCCGATTTACTCAATTGAGTATACATTTTTTAAAGGTTAAAAGTTGTAGAATTTTACCGAAAGCCCTTAAAGCTAGGTAAATTTGTACGCAATTCCGAAAACATATTTCATTTTAGTTGTAATTTATGCTCATTTAACCCTCACATATATTTCATTTTGGACAATTGAACAAAGCAAACAAATTTTCACGGAAGGACATGAATGTAATTGAGAAATCAGGGTATTACAAACAAGCTCGAATAAAGGGAGACAAACCTTATGAATCTGCACAAACAATTTTATGTCAAACTTGATAGATTTACCTGGTACTGGATGCTACTGAAAATTCCCAATCAACTATTTTATCGATGAACTGACGTGTACTAAAATGTACTTAACAGTACTGGATTGAACGCTACGGGTTTTTTCTTAATTATCTAAACCAGTACTGAACAACTGAAAAAGATCTTGACATTTTTCCTTGCGGTAAATTCAGGCATTTAAGAGTTGTTCAGTTTAAAATGACCGTTTCAATAGTAAAACCGGTTACTAGTGTTTTAAAGACAAGAACAAACAACCAAATAAAGCAAATGTCTTACTTTTGCTTTATTCATTTATTTTATTCCACTGAAGAAAAAAAAAAAAAAAACAACATCCGATCACACGATTCTGCTTATTCTTCATTTCTGTTCTACAACTCACGTTCCTGTCAGGAGTTGAAATGAATTGAAATGATCACAACTTAAAATATTCGTTTAAATTTCGTAATATAAATACAAAACATAAACCTGCCATTCGAACTACTAATTTCTTCCCTCTACTACGAAGTGCATCGGCTGATGAACATTGTATGCCGTGAACGCATTACCGAGTTTGCAGTTATGAAGTGATGTCTAGCATTTAGTATACAATACTTTTTGTGATTAAGCTTTTCATAAATGTTGGTTCTCGTACATTCTTGACTTTTACATTTTGGACTTTTAGTGTCGCTCTGTAGATCAATTTAGATACAGGCGTACAGACGCATACAATTAATTGACTGTTAGTGTCATAAACACTTACAGTTTGTCAAACATAATTTAAAATGTAAAAGATTAATTAATTGATTTTTCTTTTTAATAAGAGTTATGTGTGTCATCACTGCAATGCAATGCCATTAAACTTTCAATAATCATAGTCATGCCAATTGTTTACCACTTCTTCTTTTCCATTTGGGCGCTAGCATTGTTATTCTGAAATTATTATCAGTTGCAATCAGAATATTCCCCAATTATTAAAGTTTCTATCTAAATCACATAGAATTCAAGATTTAGATTTATTATCAACCCTGCTGTTTACTTCTACATTATTTTTAAATGTGATATGCGAATATTCGTAATAGTCGTACATGGTTTCTTTAAATAAGAATCAAAAGACGATTCTCGGATATATTATGTATTTACCAAATTCTACAATAAGATGAAAAGGCGTCTTCAATGACCTGACGACATGCTTTCCCAGTCAACTTTATGGAGTACGATATCGATGTTCTTTTTCAGTATGTTTATAACCCATCAATCTTGCTTGTATATCCTGTCATTACATTCCCAATAACATCTACAGTTTGATGTTGCACAGTCTCATGGTTCAGGGGCTTTATTGTGTAAACTGACGCTGCTGTTGGCGTATAAATACAAATCAAACTTCTACATTTTTAGTACTTTTCTGCGTAAACGAACACCTTATGGTTTAGTGTTATTGTAATAGGAAGATATTAAGGTCATTAAACATACTATAAGATGATAAACTCTTTTAACATTATAATTACACGAAAATGACATGTACGATCTTCAAGTTTACCCTGTTCCAAATACAATTGAGAATGGAAATGGGGAATATGTCAAGGAGACAACAACCCGACAAAAGAGGAGACAACAGCCGAAGGCCACCAATGGGTCTTCAACGCAGCTTGAACATCCCGCACCCGGAGGTGGTCCTCAGCTGCCCCCTTATTATAAAATTGTGTACTAGTTCAGTGACAAAGGACGTCACACTAAACTACGAAACATATAAATGAAACAAAATTAAAGAAATATACATGACTAAAAAAGGCCAAAGACTCTTGACTTGGGACAAGTGCAAAACTTGCGGCGGGGTTAAACATGTTTTGTGAGATCTCAACCCTCCCCCTATACCTCTAGTCAATGTAGAATAAAGGAACACATAGCAATACGCACAGTAAAACTCAGTTCAAAAGAAGTCCGAGTCCGATGTCAGAATAGGTAACAAAAGAAACTAAGCAAAAATGACAATTATACATAAATGAACAAAGGACTACTAGCAGTTATTGACATGCCAGCTCCAGACCTCAATTAAACTGATTGAAAGATTATGTCTTCATCATATGAAAATCAAGTACAACCCCTCCCGTAAGGGGTTTAATATCATACCATCATAAAATATATGAGAAGAACATAACCCGTATCATGCCAATAACTGGTTTTAGAATAAATGTGTTTATTTCCGATGCAAAGACCCTATGAGTGAATCAATATTAATACCAAAATATGCAATCCTTAATGACTTGACATCAGTATCGTAACTATATCCTTTCCGAATAAGTTTGTTTAAAGGTTTGGTTAGCTTTTGAGGTGAATGCCGACATTTTTGTTCTTTGTAAAGAATATTACCATAAAATATTGGATGTGAAATACCCGAACGTATAAGATGTCTGCATGTTGATTTATATTTACGAATGATGTCCTTGTACCGATGATAAAATTTAGTAAATGTTTTAACTAGTTTGTGATATCGAAAACCCTGGTGTAATAGTTTTTCAGTAATACAGAGATTTCTTTCGTTGAAATCAAATACGCTGTTACATACACGAGCGAATCGAACAAGTTGATATATATTAACACCATTAGATGATGACAAAGGAATGTCACCATCTAAAAATGGATAATTAACAATAGGAAATGAAAAATCGTCTCTTTTATCATAAATTTTGGTATTAAGCTTCTCGTTAAAGATATAGATATCAAGATCCAGGAAAGGGCAATGTTCATTGTTAGTATTAGCTTTATTTAAAGTCAGTTCGGCAGAATAAATCTCTTTAGTGTACATACTGAAGTCGTCATTATTGAGTGCCAATATATCATCTAAATATCTAAAAGTGTTATTAAATTTTTGAATCAGATGTTGTTTCGATGGGTCTTTGCTGATTTTAGTCATAAATAATTATTGTAACTCATAACAAAACAAAAAAAAAAAGGTCCGCAATAAGTGGTGCACAGTTAGTCCCTATGGGAATTCCGATAACCTGACGATATACGGAATCTCCAAAGCGAACAATAATTGTTTAGTCCTGTTTATGATCTTTAGTTTTACATTATTCTGAAAATGGTAAAATTGAGAATGGAAATGAGGAATATGTCAAAGAGACAACAACCCGACCAAAGAGCAGACAACAGCCGAAGGTGTTTAGCAATGATACTGGATACGATAATTAAGATATGTTAATTTTGTGACAAAGCAAAATCACCATCAAGAAAAAAGAAAATATATACTGGAGGAGATAAAAAAAAGTACTATTTGCAAGATTTGATTTATGTTTCTTTCATTCGGAATAACGACCAGAAAACAAAATACAGCAAAGTTAAGCAGAACTATATATAGTAATTCGTTCCACGTCACCAATTAAAAGAATCCAGATTTGTACTAGAAAAATTGAGGTATACTTCAATCGAAACGAAAACTGTCTTTATTTCCAAAATGTATAAAATTAATTATATAAATTACGGTAGTAATTTTATTGCACAAGATGCGCATTTGAATTTTACGTCAATCACCTACGTGCACAATGAGGAGGTCATCGTATTTGCAACATTGGGCTTTACTAGTTTATCGACCATTCAGCATTCAGCAATCCATCATCGATCATTTAAGTTCGCGACAAGTTCACATCATCAATCTTTCAGACTTATAAGAATAATTCTTGTGACTGATCAGACGGATCTGACCTTTACTACGTAACATTTTCTCTTGCAAATTATGGAATCGTTTCATTTTATTTAATTAAAATGACGCCACCGAAAAGTTTAAATCGTTTTAGTCGAAAGCCCTACATTTTATAAAATTATGTAGCAATGTCTCATATATAATATAATTTGTCATTAAAAATCATGGTAACTGTTTCTGACTTGCATTTTATATACAGAGAAGAATGCATCATGAAACCTCGTGAAAAGAAATTCAAGCAAATTGATAAAATGAGGATTTGTAATATATCCTTGAAGGAAAAATATAATGCTGTCATATGACACGATATGTTTTCAAAAGTTATAAAAGAGCTTTATCCGTTTCATCATGAATTGAAATACTGTGATAATGTTTTAGGGGATTCGTCACCTATAGATATATTTTGATATAGCTTTAGTTTTACTACAAAAGTAATATCCAAACTTGAAATCTTATACTTGATCTATTGGTAGTTGTTTGTCATGCCAATCCAATCTTTTAGCAACAAATATGTATATATTTTATTTGAAATGCATACATTAGATTTTATGTAACATTGAGAAAAAAAAAACAAAAAAAAACAAAACGTTTCAAAACATGAAGAACGCCCACTGGCACTTAATTATTAATGCCTGTTTAAAGTCAATTTATTTTGTCATCTTACCATGTAAAGAAGTAGACATCTTTTTATGCTGGAGTCAAAAGCTTTTACATGTTTTAATAGTAACAATTTTTCATGTTTGATTGACTCATAGTTTCTTATTTGTGTTTGCCACATTAATAAAGTAAACTCAAAATCTTATATATCTTTGTCTTAAAATTGAACAATTTTACAGCTATGACACTAGCGATTAAAATTACACAAAATAAAACTTAGTTGATGAACACTGTTTACAGATGAGCTGTAAAACAATTAGTCGGCAAATATCTGCTATTAATAGACACATTATCAGATTATTTGAGATGTAAATATGTGCTAAATTAATAGAATAAATCAAGTAAAAGAAAGATATCTATTAAGCAGTTAAGGGCGGAGGACAAAGCTATTTGCACCAAATTTCACAGTTTATACCTTTCCAATGATTATTAATTTAACACCAAACAGAAAACAATAAACTTAAGGAAAAGATGGTATACCGCAAACATGAGGTGCAAAATGTGTACACCATATCCGGATTTCCACAGTTAATGTCTCTTCAGTGATGTTAGGAATCGAAACGGTATTTTAAAGGCCATATAATTTACCTCAATTTAGGATAGACTCTTGAATTTTGAAGAGTCGAAATAGGATGAACGGATCATATAAACCCGATAGCAAATATAATACAAGCCCAAAAGAAGAAATATAAATAAGTCTAAATTGAAAACAGGTCAAACCTATGATTGCGTTGTATAAAACCGCATTTTTATACATGTGCGTGCAAAACAAATTTCCTGGTAGAGGGTCTAAATACAGCACAAACAACATTTTCCAAAAGACCAAAAAGTGAAAAAGTATATGTAATTGAATACATGTAAAATTTATCAATTGATCAACGGTTGTAACGTGTGTGTTATTTGGCATGAAACTATGTTTCGTTTTACGATAACAAGTCTAACCGTGTACTCGTTTTAAAAGGGTATGTAAATAACCTCAGCCAACAAAGTCACGTGTTTAACTTGTACAGCTTTTTCTTCGTAATTGGTCTTAAATTTGTATTGTTTAATCTAATTGTTATAAGCATTTGCAGACAACAATTTAATAATGCAGTCAACCGTCTGACCTTCATCAATGTTAGCTGCAGTCAGGTGTGCCTACATGTACTAGTGATTAACGATCATTAGTCTCTTATCTGCTAGGGCTTGCAAACAGTAATAAGGATGACCCTTTATATTATTAATGCTATACGGGTAAAGCTATTATTTGCAATTGATCATAAATGCTAACAAATATGGCAGCAGTTAGTGAAGCTAAAACACATTTTGAAAAAGAGGCGAAAGATACCAAAGAGATATTCAAACTCATGAATCGAAATCAAACTGACGATGCCATGTCAAAATCGAATAACGACGAAAAGATAATCGCAACATAGAAAATTAAATACTGAGCAACAAGAACCTCGCCAAAACCGGAGTTGATAGCAGGTGCTCCGGAAAGGTAATCAGATCCTGCTTTACATTTGACACATCGTGTTAGTGGTTGAACTTATAGCATTTCAAGTAGGACAAAACAAAAGTCTAAAAGGACTTGGGAGTAGATTTAGATGGTAAAACAGTTCTCTTAAATTATGTCAGCTTGCTGACGATAAAACCTAAATCTGAAGTCGCCAAAAGATGTTAGCGTAGCAATGAATATCGTTGAAACCTATTGAAGCTTTTAGGACTAAGTTAATATAGAAATAAGACAGAAGGATTTTAACTGTGAGCACATTAGTATAATAGAGACAAATATAGAATATAAACTGAAACCATTTATTTATTTTTTTTTATTGTGTATACCTATCAAGGTTGTTAAAAACGTAAAACTGACAATCAACTAAAACAAAACATGAGACCGGACTAGGGAAACTGAACAATACTAGGCAAGATAATAGCTGTAAAATCTCTAAGCCTGTAGCATGTAAATGACAAATGTTTTATTGGCGAGGCAAATATATATTCCTTGATATGTCAACATAAGACTGGTTATAAGTTTTATTCTAATTTAAGCTATATACATGCTTACAGTAAAGTGTAAAGCACACAAGTGACGATATCATGGAAACAGTTTTCATATAAAGAAAACCTAGATAGTAACGTTACCATTTGATAAGAACTTCAACTTGATAGTAAACATAAGCAGCCTGGTGTCTCCCAAGCTATAGAGTAACATATACAGTCAAACCTGTATTAATCAGTCACGCTCGGGAAGTATCAAAAGTGACCGGTCAAGAGGTGACCTTTGAAACGAGGTTCGAAAAATTCCGTGGCCGGGATCGGGTCAAATTATTTTAGTGTTTTCAATCGGTAAAGTTATCGTACTTGCGAGCAGTGAAATAAAAATGGCTGATCCCGCCGCTGTAATTTTGAAGAAACTGTCGAAATAAGGTTATAGTCGTGGGGAAATAAGTCGTTGATACTCCTTAAATGGAAACTGAAAAGAGTGAAACAAGGCGAATTCAAAATTCACCTGCTATTGCGTGATCTCTGTTGCATCTGCCTCATTTTAGACTTATACCTCGAACTTGACATACAAAGTCATCTCAGTACCAGAATCTATGACAAACGAGACGATTTTAATTTTAAAATTATCAATTTCCCCACCTTAGTAGCAATATACCAACTTCACCTGCATATGGGGTATACATTTTCAAACTTATTCGGTATGCAAGAGCTTGCAGCTCCTACTCAGACTTTGTAAACGTCACCAGTGTCTGAGCAGAAAGTTGATGAACCAGGGTATGTCAAAGAACGTCGCGTCCTTTTTCTAAAAAGTTCATCGGAAGGTACCTAGACCTTGTTGATAAATATTCCGTATCAACTTCACAAATAATACATGATGGTCTTGAAGTATAGATTCTGCGTACTGACGCTGTTTATCATCTTAATAACGAGTTAAAGTGTTCTTGTATTTGTCTTTATTAATATTACTTTTACGGTTTGGTCTGTTTTGGTGATGTACATTTGACGTGGCCCTGTACTTATGCATCCCGTCATTGTGTTGATTGTATTATTTTTCATTTTACTTGTGTACTTTGTCCGTGTGACTTTTATGTTTCTTTGATACATATGACGTGTCTCTGTACTTTAAACATCCCGCCATTGTGTTATTGTTCTATTATAATTTTTGCATACTTTGAACGACAAAATTATTGTATATCTCTACCTGTGTGAGGTTTACATTCTGCCGTCAAACACGCGATTCAACGCCAGAGTTTATGTTAAAATTACGATTCGGTCCCAGTGCTTAAAATCCTCGATCCTTTATGGGTTGATTTGGCATACATAAACAAAATACAAAATGAGTAAGCAATTAACGAGGTTGTTAAATGTGATATATGCTTTTTGTGCTTCTTTGTTAAAAATTTGTTATTTTGTTCTGATTAAGATTGTGACACGGTGTTGACTGCTGTACCCTATTTTGACATTTCTACATATTATGTCTGTTTGTTTTATTCACTCATAGTTGTCAATATAATGGAATTTGGTGCCACTGTCATATAAGTGAGAGGTTTAGCGCTATAAAACCAGGTTCAATCTAACATTTTGTACATAAGGAAATGCCTGTACTAAGTCAGGAATATGATAGTTGTTGTCCGTTCGTTTGATGTGTTTTTGTTTTGATTTTGACATTTGATTAGGGAGCTTCCTTTTGAATTTTCCTCGAGTTCAGTATTTTGATGATTTAACTTTTGCAAACGGATTTTGAATTCCATTTTGACTTCGACATTTACAACATATACTTTTCGTCATTAAGATTTTGGTAGTTAAACACATTAAAATGACCGTTGTTAAAAGTTGAAATGACGATTTCGTTCGAAAATAAGGTGACCGCGTTTGACAGGTGACCGCTGAAATGAGTTAAATAATATATAGAAATTTGGGAGGGTCTAAAAGTGACCGTTGAAGATAGGTGACCACTGAAACGAGGTGACCGTTAAGCCAGATTTGACAGTATTTCATTGACTTAATATTACACCTTCCACTTGTGAGAAATTACTACTATAGTAACTAATAAATATCATCATGAAAGGGACAGCCGATCTATGTTTACAAATCCAACCTATCTGGAGGTTTTGATATTCTCCTGACCCTGATTACATACAAATCAGATTTATCAGGTTGATCTGTTGTGTTATCTTTCAGTTCATTGTTGTGAAATGGTATTTCATCGGGGATTTCTTCAAAAGTATTTTCAACAATTTTAGTATCAAGCTTTTCAGGCAAATTGGAAACAATGTCGCCGATTCCTACGATTTTCGCCACTGTCAGTTTCAATGATATAAGAACGCGGTTCATTAGATTCCGCTTTGATATTTCTCTGTTTCTTCTGATCATCTTTACCCCAAACGCGATCGTTTGTTTTACTTTAGAAAATGGTCGCGCTCGGTGTCGTCTGTCATAACACTGTTTTTGTTTCCATTAATATTCATCTTCCTTTTCGACAACTCGCGCATGCTAGGCCGTTTAGGTGCGAGTTTTGCGGAGCAACTAGGACCAATATTCTTAATCAAAAGTTCTACCGGGCTTTAACCGTTGGCAAACGTTGTTGTTCTTTAGGAAGCAAAATATTATATTAGTAGTCCGACTTTTTAGCATATTTTTAATTGTTTGAACGCTACGTTCAGCTAGTTCGTTTGACAGGGAAAATCGTGGACTACTCATCACGTGTCGAAACCCATACGACTGCGCGAACTGTTTGAATGTTATTGAGTTGTATTGAGGTCTACCGTCCGAAATAAAAGTTTCCGGTATTCGGTGTCTCACAAAAACGACTTTAAATGATTTACGACTGAATGAGAAATTTTGCAGACAATTTTGCTATCTCAAAGTATCTTGAATAGTAGTCTACAACTAAATAATAAGTCTCTCTTTAGTTCAAACAAGTCGGACGCTAGTTTTTGCCATGGTGGTTTAGGAAACTCCGGCTGCAATAGCGGTTTTGCATGATAATTAGCTTTTGATACATTTTAACATCTTTTGACCATGTTGTCTATTATTGTACTCATACCAATCCACCACACCGAGATCTTGGCTCGCTCTTGACATTTAACTATGCCTTGGTGACCATCATGAAGTTGTTCTGATATTTCTTATTGCCGCTAACATATACATGTTTACAGTAAAGTGTAAAGCACACAAGTGACGATATCATGGAAACAGTTCGATATCATATAAAGAAAACATATATAGTAACTTTAGCATCTGATAAAAATTTCAACTTAGTGTTAGGGTAAACATATGCACCCTAGTGTTTTCCCAGACTATAGAGTTACATATTGTTCACTGACTTATAACATAATACAACATTTTCAAATTATTGAAAATAACTTTATATGAAATGGGAAAATGTACAATGTGCAAGTAATATTTTGAAGTGATTGGAATAGACTTCTATATCAAAGCACTTCAAATGCGTTGAATTCTAAAGCTTAAAAACTGAAAACATTGGACAATCATATCTAGAATATACCTAAATAGATTGATAAAAAAAAGTTTAATATTCGAAATGAACATTCAAAGTATTCATTTGTTAGACAATCATATATCCAGAGTTTTATCAGCTGAGGTATGTTAGTTTGTCCGACTTTTATGTTCAGCTGATAAAACTCTGGGACTTGAATATACGTTTTACCTAATTTACATTAGTGATAAGAGACATTGTAATATATTCCGTTGCACACATTGTAGAGTGCAGGACAATGCAAACTGTTGTTGATCCACAAATATCCCTAGAGTTGAGGTCACAATATGTCGATTGTACATACTCGAAACCAGAAGGTATTATTGTAACATTACTAGTGATGAGGCTAACAATCAATGACAATTTAAATGTGATGAGATAATATTATAAGAAATAAAATATAAACATTGTGCAACAAGCCCAAACCTAATAAATGTTAATCACGACCACACTGACATAATTACTCGAAATTACATTAACTGCGCTGTTAGAAATTTACAACATTTAATATGTGTGTTTACCTAGAACGACAGTGCTTCACTGCATGCAAAAGTACAAACTGAATACAGACTACTGTAGAAAAATCAGCAATGCTGGAAACACCTTAATGAAATCTTACCTCTAAGATCCATAGCAGGATTGCAACTTCATATTTGTACAATCAATTCTAAAGGTCTAACGTAAATTTAAAACAGAACAAAAACCTGATTGAATGAAATGAGCAACAAACCTACACGAAGCATATTTTACTATCACTTTAGACGAAACTATTAAGAATAATTTAAAGGATGTTTTTGTAGTAATAGTCAGAGCAATGATCGAGGGGTAGCCATATGGCTAAGACGTAGGTCAGATTGCAAAATTTTTGATACTAATATCAGGCCAAGGAAGGGAGGCTTCGACTAATAAATTAAAAAAAAAAAAGACGAAAGCATACTGAAAATTGTCTGTAACATATACTACAAATAAGAAAAAAAAAAAAAAAAAAAAAAAAAACGAAATATGACAAACCAATTCGCGGATTAAAATCACTTATTAAAGCTCTCAAATGAACAGATACATTGCAGGATACATTAATTAAACCCAATTAATTTGGTGTGAAAAAAACATTGACAACACGAAATGATTCTTCCTTGTTGTAAATGGAGTTTAACAAACATGCTACTACTGCGTCATAAGACCAACTTGTATGTAATATACTGATCATAATGGTGTATCTTAAATAACGAAAATAATGATAAAAATACACAATTTCATCTTATAAATAAAAGCAATCGAATCAAATTCCTTTGATATTTTATGAGAAAATCTTAGAATTGAAGTTAAGGATTACACATTTCAAATTTGGAAATCAAAATAAAATAAAAAAAAAAAAACTCAATGTATGTTTCAGAAATTTCATACGATCACTAATTTGTGTAACAATAAAATTTTGATAAATTTGATGAACAAAAAAAATAGTAACTGAGCAGGAGAAAATATTTAATTCTGAAGTAAACTTTTACAAATATTTATTTTCCTTTCGAATCTAGATATTGAAAATACTACGAACAATTTAAAGTAGACTAAAGAATGCCAAATATTAAGTGAATATGAAAGTAATGTATCTAAAGGAGAAATCACAGTACAGTAATGCTGAAAAGCAATATTCAAAATGAAATCAAAAAAAGCTCTAGGTTTTGACAGACTTAGTTTGGAATTAAACTGACAATTTTGAGACGAAAAAAGAATTAATTGTACCTGTTTTTAGTTTTTGTTATGAAAAAGGGGAACTATCAAATTCACAAAAGGACGGAGCCATTTAACTTATGTATAAAAAGAAGGCGTTCTATAGTTAAAAATAACTATCGTCATACCCTTGTTAAATTATGATGTGAAATAATTAGCTTATGCATCTGCCAAAAGATTAAAATTAGTATTACCAACCAAAGCTATATTATAAATAGAAATGAAGTTTTTAAGAAAAGGCACATACAAGATGTAGTTAATTACTCCGAGATTTTTAAAGTAGTTCGACCTACACTAACTGTAGATTTTTCTACAGTTTTAGACTCCCTTGAGATGAGCTTTCTGTTAGAAAATCTGAAAACAATTGCTTTTTAATTAATTTGATTAGATGGGTTCAAACAAATTAAACAGACATACAAGGAGGTAAACTTTATAATGGTTGGGTTTCGAGTAGTCTTATCAGTTTTGTTGGATTTGTTAATGACGTCCGATATCTTCTTTCACCTTCATTTAAGTGAATGAAATTATAGAAATTAAATTAGGACAAAACAAAAGTCTGAAAGGACTGGACGAAAACTTACTTAGTAAAAACTGCTCCCCTAAAATATGTCAGCTTGCTGACGATAAAACCTTATTGATGAAATCGCCAAAAAATGTTAGCTTAGCTATGCATGTTATCATAACCTTTTGGAGCTTTCCAGGACTAAAATTAACTAGAAGCAAAACAGAAGAAATGTATCTGGAAAAACTTAAACACAGAAGAGGCAAATATAAAATATAAACTAAAACTGAACTAAACTTGGTTTTTACTGTGAATATAATGATTAAGTCTGTAAAAAACCTTTATACCAACAAACAACTAAAAAATGTGAGAAATATCATCAGGCTGAGAGAAGCGTAACATTAATAACAGTTGTAAAATGATCAATTCTTGCAACAAAAAAAGAAAAGTAAAATAACAAAAATACCGAACTCCAAGTGAATTTCAAAACGGAAAGTCCTTGATAAAATGGCAAAACGAAAAGCTAAAACACATCTAACCAATCGAAAACAACTGTCATATTCCTGATTTTTTACAGGCATTTCCTTATGTAGAAAATGTCGGATTAAACCTGGTTTTATAGCTAGCTAAACCTCTTACTTATATGACAGTCGTATGACGACTCCAACATGTTAATAACAAAGGACATTATCCGAAATTTTAAAAATGCTGTCTTTAACTTTTAAATGCGATTTGCACGTCTTTATCTGCAATAACGAGAACAAATGTTGCTGCGTCATATGTGCATGTCAATTATAAGCTCAATCCAGCTGTTATATTTTGGTACGTTTGGTCGTAGGGCTCCTAAGGTTGCGCTTCGATGGCACACAACTTATGTTCAAAACATGAAGAACGCATACTGCCACTCAATCATTTATGCCTGTTTTTGTCAATTATTTTGTAATCTTACTATATAAAGAAATAGACATCTGCTGTATGCGAGACTCAAGAGCCTTTAATGATAACTTTTTTTCATGTTTGATTGACACATAAAAAAGCGCTTAGTTTTCAAGTGTGGAGTGTTTGTTGCGATCATGTAGTAGCCATGATTTTTTTTCTTGCATGAATGGTGAGTTTGTAGAGATCTTCACCTTTTTTTGTCTGTCTGAAAAAGGCAACATTTGTTCCAGTCAGTTGAATATTTGAATTTCAATGGAGTCACAATTGACATCCTTATGATATTTATCTTCATAGTTTCAATAGACTGCTTTTATTATTTTATCATATTGCAACTAAACGCTGGATATGTTAATGACGTTACCCTGACAAAATTTAAGGATATGAATCTTTTATGAAAGTTTGTGACAAATAAAAAAGTTATATATAATATAACTGTAAGTTCCCATATTTAGAATAGAAAAGAGTTGTAGGAAGATGTGACTATCCGTAAATGATGATGGGAACTGTCTAAAATGTTTGAATATTATATAGTATTTTGCTTATGTATAACAGCAAATGTACTATTTGACATAAGAACCATTTAAGTGGAACTATTAAGACTCCTTTTATATTAAGATTTTTTTTTAAATCAGGATGGGCGGTTATCTTGTAAATGGTCAACATTTAAAAAATAATGGTAAACGGTTTTTACAGACAGGTAATCGAACGAGGAGTACCCATGTAAATTTTGATGCTTGTACAACAAACTGACCGGGTTTTCTGCATATCGACGTAATCCGCCGGGCTAAAAGTGAAATTAGTTATAGATAATACATATTTTAAGGTCTTTTTTGTCGTATAACACACGAGGGTTGTCAGGATGATTAAGATAAAAGGCAGACCGTAGGGAGGCTTTTTCGTGCAATCCTGACACCCCGAGATGTGTTATACGACAAGAAAACGTTACAATATGCATGATCTGACTTATATACCGTCAGAAATTATTGTTTTCTGGAAATTGGATCTCATTTTACCGATCACAATAAAGTGGGTTATTCTTTTCTCATGCGTTTAGGTATAACAATGCCACAAGACTCAATTGTACTGTAATTGAACGAAGCAAGTGTTTCGGTATGTAAAAACACAAGTCGTGCACTTTGTAAGTATTTGAATATATTAACTTGATATAAAGGAGTGTTATATTTTTCCTCTGGTTTCATGACATTTTCTGCTAAAAAACAAATTATTTTATCAACAAATTAAAAGGAACTAATCTTTTTTTAAACATTGAGAATCAGATAGAATATTTTACAATTTAATCTCGAATAAGTTAAATCCGTGTTCTGGTACTAATATTCCGATCTAGTATATAGAGTAAAGGATTGATTCTGTACAAAATCTTAAAGGAATATTTCAGACAATGGTACAGAAAACTCTCGATAGACCACCATACGATTACAGTTAAATGATGTTTTATAAAATTGTTATTTGTGCAGATTGCATTAAAACTGGGGTAAAAAGTGACTTTACACAGGTCACTATGTTATGCCATTGTAACTGGGTATCGTCCTGGTTGATTTTTCAAAAGAATGACCTATCGTTCTGTGAGAAAATAACTCCATATAGGTGTATAAAGAAAAAAAAAACAAAAAACAAAAATATTTTCAAAATTGTGCTGTTTAAACGTCTTTTGATGCTGAAAAAGTGTTTGTAATTTTTTTATAAATTTCATAAAGTTTGGACCATGGATGTCTTAAAAATCCATAAACAAAGACAAAGCCTAAAAGATGACGACGCTAACGAAATAAAGGTTTGCTATGTTTCTCTTCCGCAACTTTCTTTGTATGTTTGTCAAAATAGCCAAGTGTATATGACAAAAGATAATACATGTACAACAAAATATGAAAATTATCTGCAAAACAGTCTCTGGTTACTGTTATGTGTGAAACAGACGGAATCTGTACAAATTTACAGTTGGATGAATTCTTTTAGTAGATACTCTTTATAATGCATGGCAGTTGAAACATCCTTTACTTTTTATTCAAACAAGAGGTTAAAAATTGAGGTAATCAATCAAACGCAATGATAATCACCATGCTTGCTTTAGATTTGAATCCAATTTATATCTGCACCACCATGATGCATAAACGAGAATTAACTGCATACATGATGGTCTGTATTTTAGTTTTATGTTTTTCTGCTTTGTATCGATATGATTTCAACTGATTATCAACAGTTTGTTCTTATGTTACGCTGTAACACCACTGTACCAGGTTAGAGGTTGGGCTGAGCGTTCACACTAGTAACGGGTTTTACTACTGACACGTTCATTTTAAACTGAACAACTCTAAAATGCCTGAATTTAACACAAAGAAAATGCCAAGATCTTTTTCAGTTGTTCAGTACATGTTCAGTACATTAACTATCGAGATCGATTAAGTACCAGTCAGTACTGGTTCAGGTAATTAAGAAAATACGCATAGCGTTCAATCCAGTACTGTTAAGTACATTTTAATACACATCAGTTCATCGATGAAATAGTTGTTTGGGAATTTTCAGTAGCGTTCAGTACCAGGTAAATCTATCAATTTGGACATAAACTTGTTTGTGCAGATTCATAAGGTTTGTCTCCCTTTATTCGAGCTTTGTTTTTAATACCCTGATTTCTCAATTATATTTATTTCCTTAAGTGAAAATTTGTTTGCTTTGTCCAATTGTCCAAAACAAAATATATGTGACAGTTGAATGAGCATAAATTACAACTTAAATGAAATATATTTTCGGAATTGCGTACACATTTTCATAGCTTTAACGGCCGAAAGTGGCTATTGACAAACCTTAAAGCTAGCAATCCCCGTTTTCGGTAAAATTCGAGGTTCTACAATTTGTAACCTTTAAAAACAGTATACTCAATTGATTAAATCGGACTTAACAATTAGATTTTGTTATTATCAATTTTATTTGTGACAATGTAATGTAGTTTTATGAGCTTAAAATTTATTGAATATCATTCAATTTGCAATGTATATTTGTTCATGTTTTAATATCAAGTATACTATATGGCAATCATAAAAATATAGAACGTTTTCACATGGAAAGAAATACTGATAATCGAAAATAACTTTAACATAAAAAACTGTAATGTATTTTTACTTCTTTTGGGTAAATTGAATCTATAAAGAATATGTTCCGTAATGACATGAATTTTTATTCGAGGTCTGTAAAAATACTAGACAACTTTTGTTAATATTTCGTTAGTTAGCAAGTAAAAACATCGAAATTTATAACAGTTAAAGAATATTGCTCATACAGTTTAAAACATAAAAGGCTCCTTAAGTCTCCATCCGTTGCTGCATAATAAGTCGCTAAAAAACGACAATTTTCAAATACAAAAATAGTTGTCAAATCCATGAGTAAATACGTAAACCTTAGCAACAAATACCATTCATGTGTTTTTATATATTCAAGTTAATCAAAATAAAAATGTTCACCCTCCAAAAAAAAAAAAAAAAAAAAAAAAACACACACAATTTAAGATATTTAATTTAATTTCTGTTTAATTACATGTATCATCTGGGCATTGGTCGTGTTCGTTCTCTTTTTTGTTTTCTCGTGGTTTTTTTAAAGAAAAATGAAAAAAGAGTCCAATATTTATAATTTTTGTATTAAATAAAATTTTGATCCGAATAAAAACTAACAATTTGTAAATTAACTTTAATAAACGAATATATAGTTATAATTTTCATGCCGTACAAAAAGGCACCCGGGAAATAAAGTGATAATTTCGTATATGCCCGGGAAATAATGACGAATACCAAATTCAGTTATTATGTATACATGTATGCATATTGTATAACCATCACAACTGTATATTATTGCTTATTTGTATAATATCATTCAACAAGTTTCGACTGTCCAGGTGACCGCGACCGATCGATAATATAAGTCCAATATGCGTGCCGTGTGTAGAATGTCGTCCCTCCTCTGGGCGGTGGACAAACTTATCTATATTTCGAATCAAACAACATGAAATCTAAGATTTTCTACAGGACATTGATGAGTTTGAAACAAAATCCCTTAACGGACTCATCGTATACGTATACCATCCTTTAATGACGCTGTTGGTATTTAAACAATATTTGTTTTGTGATTAAAGAAAAAAATACATTCCCAGATATTATACTATACATGTGATTGCGGCAAACAAAATTACTTATAGTACATGTAGTAAAACGAAACTAATTAAATATGAAATGTTAAGTACAAACGCACAACAGACATATTATTCGGTCTGCACGTCTGTATTGAAAACGGAAAAAAAAATATGGTTTTCATTGTTGAAGGCCGTACGGTGACAAACATATAATTGCTTATATTATTGTCATTGGAACTCTGATTGATAGTTGTCTTGTTGGCATCATACAATATCTCCTTAATGCTATTTTGAATAAGATGTCACTACTAGTGGTCAGGTATGTAATAAATAATATTATTATACTTCATGTCAAAATGCCAGATTTTGATTGGTTAATACGAGGAAGACAATTTTCTCTATCCCATGGTAAATACTCTATTACCTTTCACGGAGACGCTTGCTCAAGTGTACGCTTTAATAAATACGGATGATTGTTATGTACAAGACGGCATAGTTTATTACTTTGAATTTCAAATTTAATAGACAGTAATAACAGAACATTCAGTACAATAATTAAATAACACATATCTGAGGTTAGGGTTCGCCTCAGTTGACAATGTTTTCTCGGGGTAACAATCTGCTCTATCACCATCTAAGCTATGTGTTATTTATATAATATTGATGAACTAATGTTTCTGTTTTCCTAAAAACAAATATCAACATTTTCACCTCCACCAAACAGTCTGAAATATATTATAGATGTATAATTTACACTTTTATTTGAAGCGTCCGATTTATTTTCTCACGTGTTGTGTTTGTATTGTTCTTTTCAGTAAAAATTAACAGTAAAAACGAATCGAATGTTTGAGCATTTTATTTGTCAGTTATGTTGTATATGTTACGAATGTCAAGTATGTAAAGCTTTTAATCAACGATTATAATTTATCTAAAATACTGCTCATTACCACGACATTCAATTATTTAACCAACCCGACAAGTATGAATATACATTTGTAAGAATATATTGGGTATAAATGAAAAGACAGCAACCCCACGAAAACAATATCCAGAAGTCATCACGAAACAAAAATACAGCCAATAACAGTAGAAAGGTTTGCCCATATATAGTGTATAACAGTTGATAATTAATCAAACGGAAACAATGAAAGATCTGCCATCAACGCCCACTTTATTTTTATAAAAATTCGTTCTGAACATGCATGTAATATTTGCCACTGGACGCTAAGCAATTATCAATTGATCATTTTCATAAAATGGCATTTTATTTTGAAGCTCAAAGTTAATATATTTTTATATATACACGTGTAGCTGTGATACTGTGATTTTTTTTATTCAAGAGTTGTAGTATATTTTTTTATATACACGTGAAGCTGTGATACTGTGATTTTTTTTATATAAGAGTCGGAAAGATTTTTTTTTTTCAAAATTAATTAATTTTTTTGGTGAAAAATAATGCATATTTATATTTCTAACTCAACTTAAACATGTTCGCTCAGCAAGGTCTGTGTATTATATGAATTCATTTATGCCGTGAAAGTATATGCAAATCTTCCATAGGTATATATACAAGTTGTATTATTATGATCTAATCTCATATAATTTTCATGGAAAGCATATGTCTGAAACTTATGTGCAATTCTTGTAATTTGTATTTTAAATGGTAGCACGATAGCAAGTTTTAAAACTGACTATTTTGATCCCCTTTTTTTAACATAGTATCATAATCCTTAAAAGTACATTCGCGAAGAGAATTATAATAGTTTGGTAATTTGTGGAAATGAAATGTGCAAACATATAAAGCTTGTGCATATGCATGATTTGTTTTTTAAATTAAAAAATAGAAACTAAATATACACACTAAGATAACTTTCAGCTGAATGTAACATATGATTTAAAGCCTAGGTGGACATCCTTGATTGGATTGGCAATTAGCTTTTTTGTTAATTTGCTTGATACATGTATAAAGTGAGCCGATACGGGTCACCCAACACTGAACACATGGTCATGGAATCAACCTTATTCGGCCACTAACATTGAATATTTGTTTTAAATCGGTATGAAACACTTGAATTACATGATTTTATTATATAATATATTGTCTTTTACTGGTTAATATACATTTATATTTTAGGTTGCTTTTTTCAACTTTATTCTGTATTTATAATATCTTTAACAAATTGGATCATTTAAATATGAAAAAGGTCCCATTTGCTCATATAGCTCCTCGTGTAATTTGTTCATAAGGACCAACCATTAAAGGAGGTTATTTCTTTTTTCTGAAAAATTTTGTTATTTTGATCAGGGAGAAAGAAAAATAAACTAGTCAGGTTGAAAGTATTTGCCATTAATTTAAAATTTTAAGTTCATCAAAATATTCGCGACAAAAAATAAATCATTTGATGTTAGCCTGGTACGACAAAAATCAGAAATCTTCATCTAGCTTATAAAGTAACAAGGAGTAATAACTTGTTATGTCGATTTTATGACCCGTCACTTTTTTTTAACAATCTGTGGTTCGGTTAGTAATGGTAAATATTTTGTATTCTTTGTTAACATATACCTTTTTGTTTACTATTTTTCTTCAATCAATAGAATTAACTTTTTACCATCCGCAATATTCATATAAAAAATTTACTGGAACGAATTCAATCTTTGTGGTGTTTTGAATGTCCGGTGACTAATATTTCAGTGATCAAGAACAATAAAAATGAAGTTTTGCAAAGTATGTCAACCATGTTGAAGAACAAATATTTTGACCTTCATCCATCAAAGTATTATGTAGGCAGTGAGTGCCCTGCAACATATCATATGAGGACTCCTCAAAAGTGTTCTTGCAAGGAGTTGTATGTGTCCAAGCACTTACTTTAGCCGGCTGGTGCATGAGGTTTAATGTTTCAGGGCATTTTATCCTGTTGATAAAAAATTAAGTGTATCAAATAAATGAACCCCCTTTTTTACACACACAAATAAAAAGAGTAATTTGTTATGAATAAAAAAGGTAGACTTGTCCAGAATTTTAACACGAGTGATCATTTTAGTCTTAGATACGTTGTTTTTTTTATTATTAATTGTTATTGGCGTTGAACTAGCTGTCAGTAACTGAGAGTTTGTGGGGAATGTATAAATACCATACCACGTCCAGGCTATGTTTTTGTTAGAAGTTTTTCTGCTTTCTATCGAGCTGATGAGTTAAGCCTTTTTTCAACTGATTTTTATAGGTTGTTCTTATGTTATACTGTTACACCACTGTCCCAGGTAAAAAACGGAAAGGGTTTGGGGGGCGGTGTTCGAGCCTTTAAACATGTTTAACCCCGCCTGTAGTTCAGTGGTTATTGTTGGTTCATGTCTGTCATATTTGTTGTTTTTAATTGTTTTGTTATAAATTAGACCGTTAGTTTTGTCAATTGAATTATTCATATTTTCATTTCGGGGCCTTTTACATGGGGTTTTCTCATCGTTTAAGGCCGCACGGTTGCCTATAATTGCTTACATCCACTTCCTTTGAGTTTAGGTAGATAGCTGTCTCATTGGCAATCATATCACATCTCCTTATTTTTAATATACAGTGCTTGGATTGATACAAATATATGTCCGACACAAAAAACTCTGTGAGTAATTCAGATAGACGTAAACCTGTTTCAAAGAAAGAAACTGACCATCGTCTCAGACTTTTGATTGCTTTTGTGTAACTTATTCACAATTTGATAATGACATTATCACACATGAAATTATTAACGTGTTTTTTTCATTTTTCTTATAAACTTTGGACGATTTAGAGCTTGCTATATTCTATCATGTCTATATACTCAGGTCTTTTGTTGCATACTACTTGCTGCTCCCAAGATGTCTTTTGGTTGTTGTTTTTTTTTGTCGTTCGGTTGCTGTCATACTGACGTGTAACTCAGAAATGCCGAACCAGCTTATACCGATATATGTTTTATCCTGTTAAACAGTAAACGGACAATTTTACCTTGTTTGTCATATAAATTCGGTTAAATGTCGATTAATTTCGTACTGACGCAAAGAGGAGGTTGACCAAGATACCAGGCTACATGAAATTCTACGACCTACTAAGACTGGAAGGGTTGTATTAGGGTGCATCTAAAAACAATTTTAAATGCATCGTACACATGTGAAATAAATGTAGCTATAACGTAAATGTTCAAATTTTCAAAAATAATCAAGAAATAATTACATTTTATGGACGCCATCACCAGTTATTTGACCGTTATGGAATATCCGTTTCACATATATGTGACCTACCGAATTAGACATATCATCGGGTTTGTACTTACATGAGCAGCACGACGGGTGCCACATGTGGAGCAGGATTTGCTTACCCTTCCAGAACACCTGAGATTACCCCAGTTTTCTGGGATTCGTGTCGCTCCGTCTTTGGTTTTCTACGTTGTTTTATGTACTGTTGTTATCTGTTTGTCTTTTTCTTTTTATAGCAATGTCGTTGTCAGTTTATTTTCGACTTATGAGTTTAAATGTCCCTTTTGGTATTCTTTGCCTTTCTTTTCTTATAAAGTTGTAAAATCAAATTTGAAAGGGGCAGTTTGGCACGTATCTGGATCTGTAACGGTATTTATGTAAATTGTGATTATTAAACCAGAAAAAAATGTGATATTTTATAAATGGCGTCTAATCAAAATCATATTTGTATTTAAACGATATAACTGTTTCCTGCAATTTCTTTATGAAATCGGGTCTCTGTCCTTAAATTCCTTTCGACAATTAGTCTCGGAAGTAACAATAACTATTTCTTATTGTTACTTTTTGCGAGTAATCAGAGCCCGTGCCTTGCATTTATGGTAAACGGACAGCCAATCACAGGACCAAAAGTCACAAATAATTCGTTGACGACTGTTTGAATATATAAGAGAAAGATCTTGAACTATATTCTTTTTAATTCATATATTAATTTTACAGTTTAGGAAATTGTTCATTAGCCTTGATTAATGAAAAACAAAACATTAAATTTTAACGAATTTTAACCATGCAAAGGATATATAAGGGCACAATGAAGCCATATAAGTTCTAAGCCACTTTGGCAACTTATTTTCTGAACAATTATTTGATCATTATTGAAATTTATTAAATAAATTTTGATTTCAAAGTTCCTATGTATATAATTGTTCAAGAAAAATACAAAAATGTTTTTTTTAACTAAGTGTTTTCTAATTCAAAGAAAAATAATCTCAAAACTGAATTGTGACAATTTGTCCTGTGATTTTCTGTCCTACATTCGTATTTTATTATGCTCAATTTACTAGCAATTTAACTAAAATGTCTTATTTTACTAGACATTACGATGATCTGAATTGTAAATCTATAAATGACGTCTACGGATTAGATTGTAACCTTTGTGGATTGGTTTACGTCGGTGAAATGAAAGGAAGGCTAAACAAACGTATGTGCGGCCATAGATCAGATATCAATCTCAATTCAAACGACATTCTGTACCAGCATTTTAATCAGCCTGATCATTCCATCGTTTCTATGACAGTTCGTATTATCGAACAAATAGACCACAAGACTGACAATCCTCAACTTGCAACGCCTCTCCGTAGACAAAAAGAGGACTACTGGATTCGACAATTGGGAACACCATATGATGAAAAAGAGAGAAGATCTTTTCTTAAACTTTCCTTTGCCAACAAAGGTCTCGATGGCGCCAACTTAGGCAATATCCTTCATCATAAATTATTTCAGTCGAAAATACCTCCTTATTTTAAAGATCAGTCTGTACCAATAATTTCTTATACCTATACCAAACTAATTGCAACTTAAATTTTCAATTACAAACACGTTTTGCAGGATCTCAACATTGACGACTTCAAGTCTAAACCTCCTGATTGCACCTGTGCTAGTTCCAAATTCACATATAATCCGGCTGGAGACCTCAACATTGTCAATAACACTTCCCTGCGAAATGTGTTGTCCAAAGGTCCGAAATATCGTGAGCCTAAATCCATCAATTAAAAATACAACTTCAAAATACTGATGGACTCAGTCGAGGATTATGTCAGGCAATGGGCTAAACGCGAGAAAGAAGACGAAGATACTCTTTCCGAATGGATTGAGGCTGTGATACAAATCCGAATTAAGAAACTAAATGGGTCTATCAATATCCATGCTACGTCAATCTTTAAAGATCCAAATGTTGCAAAACACTTGTCCTACCTCCATGACAAATATGTTGTTGTCCCTGCAGATAAAGCCCCAAACAACATCGTTTTTGTGTGTAAATCGCATTACATAAACTGCTTGATAAATGAATTAGGAATTGACAATTCACTTGGAAACTCAACATATACCCGCACGACACTTATCAAAGAGGAAATCCTGGATAATCATAGGTTTGTTCTATGTTCCTTCGGTATTTCAACCAAAGATGAAAAACTGGATCTTCTACCACTGTTTGGATACCTAATCTACATAAGTGTCCTTACAAACAACGGTATATTGCTGGGAACAACGGTATATTGCTGGGTCTTCCAAGTGCTCCACGAAACCTCTTTCTAAATTATTAACATCTATTTTATCAGCAATCAAAGTTATTGTGAAACTGCCTATTCTAGAGGTGGTGTGAATCAGATGTGGATACTAAAATATTCAAAGATCTTTTAGAGTACATATAATCTAAGACCCTCTCATCTTGCAATAGTATTAAAACATTTGACTTTTCTACACTTTACACAAGTATTCCCCATTCCAAACTAAAAGACAAATTGAAAGAGTTGGTATTGCTTTGTTTCATAGAAAAGGATGGCGAACGTAGATACAAGTATCTTGTCTTGGGGAGGGATAAATCCTACTATGTAAAGAATCTCTCTGATTCAAACAAAAAATTCTCTGAAACTAACATAATCTTGATTTCTTGATTGACAACATATTTGTTACGTTTGGAGGACGTGTTTTACAACAGACTGTCGGAATTCCAATGGGAACCAATTGTGCCCCTCTTCTTGCCGACTTGTTTCTTTATTATTATGAGGCTGACTTCATACAGGAACTTCTTAGGAAGAAAGATAAGAAGTTAGCAATATCCTTTAACTTTACGTTTCGCTATATAGATGATATTCTCTCACTAAATAATACAAAATTTTGTGACTATGTTAAACGAATCTATCCCATCGAACTAGAGATAAAGGATACTACTGATACAGTTAAGTCTGCCTCATATCTTGACTTACATCTAGAAATTGACAATGAGGGTCGGTTGATAACAAAACTTTAAGACAAAAGAGATGATTTTAGCTTCCCAATTGTGAACTTTCCATTTATATGTAGCAACATTCCAGCAGCGCCTGCATACGGAGTATATTTCTCCCAATTGATACGATATTCCCGAGCTTGTATTTCCTATCATGATTTCCTTGATAGAGGGTTGCTGCACACAAGAAAGCTATTAAACCAAGAGTTCCAAATGTTGAAGTTGAAATCATCCCTTCGTAAATTTTACGGACGCCATCACGAGTTGGTTCACCGTTATGGAATAAACGTTTCACAGATGATATCGGATATGTTCCTTATGTCGTAACCACAACACCCTTCCCTTTTCACGAATGTGATCTACCGAATTAGACTATTCACCGGATTTTTAATAACATAAGCAACACGACGGGTGCCACATGTGGAGCAGGATCTGCTTACCCTTCCGGAGCACCTGAGATCACCCCCAGTTTTTGGTGGGGTTCGTGTTGCTTAGTCTTTAGTTTTCTATGTTGTGTTTTGTGTACTATTATTTGTCTGTTTGTCTTTTTATTTTTTAGCCATGACGTTGTCTGTTTATTTTTAATCTATGAGTTTGACTGTCCCTCTGGTATCTTTCGCCCCTCTTTTAAAGTCGCACAGATGTGAAATTTTGTATGCACAAAAGTAACATCTGTTAATCCCCCAAATCCATGCAAATGTAATACCGTTGCAGTTTTAGATATGTACCTATCAGAAAGAGAAATTGTTAAGAAATATCATAGGATATGACAAAATAATGTTTTAGCAATAGTAAATGTTATATTTGTTTCCTATCACAATTCATCTTTGAATTTAGTTAAGGTGTATAGGAAAAATCTTTAAATGGGAAATTTTCAAACTGAAATGAACACATGTGCCACTTTTACATAACAAAGTGCTTATTTCACCTCAAAATAGACAAGTGTTGTGTTTGTGTGCACTTTCCAGTAAATTTCATATGTCACAATGATTATGTTAATATGACACAGTAGGAACCGATTGTGCAGGGCAGCTATTCAGTAACTCCTTCCTAATTTAGTTAAGTTGTATAGGAAAAACATATCTTTAAATGGAAAATGTTCAAACCGAAAGGGACTCATGTGCCACTTTTACATAACAAAGTGCGTTTTTGTTACCTCAAAAAAGACAAGTTTTGCGTTTGTGTGCTCTTTCCAGTAAATTTCATATGTCACAAAGCATATGTTAATATGCCACAGTAGGAACCGATTGTACAGGGCAGCTGTTCGGTAACTCCTTCCTAAAAAAACAACTTGATATTTGTGTATACAAATGAAACTTTGACTTTTGATTGTACAAATAAAATGTTGATCAACCATTTAAAGCAAATGCTTCACTTTTTCCATTTAAAACAATGTTAAATTCTATCCAACCAATCTACGACTATGCCACTATTATTTTAATCTAGGTCCGACAGGCACCTCCCTGGTCATGCTTGTCACTAATAAGGTTACCCCGCTGAGATGTCCAGTGGCAGATCCAGGGGGAGTGGTCCCACGGGTGGGAACCCCCTATTTTTGACAGTCAATGCTTTTGAATTGGGGCATATGGTTGGACCCCCTTTTTTTAAAAATGGCTGCGTCCGCCCCTGCTGTCCATGATTATTTTGATGTTAATGCTAAAATACCATTAATGATTGAAAATGATCAGCTCTCGTTTTAGATTATTTTGTTTTAAATGTAAATGTCGAAGAACAGGAAATTCAATGAACAGCTGTTTAACCAAACCCCCCTTTTTATGAAAGTCGTCAATATCAACAGTTAACGATCATTCAAGTAGTTCACAAATCAAACAAACACTCTTGTAAAATAAGGAATGTAAATGTATATCAATCGAAACTGTCAAAATGTCTTCAGAATATATACTTACGTTACTTCAATCGGGCATAGCAAGTAACTATCAACAGACAAATGGCGCAAAATCATAGCGTGGATATTTTCAAAAGCTATCAGGATGTTTCACCATTCTAATCATTACGAATAAACTCTCCTGAAATCGATTAACAGCTGTAGTCTCAGTTTACAGTCACCAATATTTAAAATAACCGTAACCATTAAGAAAAATTATCAGAATGTTATTTGGTTATTGCTATTTCCATACAAATATTTTAACAGTTATTATTCATGTTATTTTTTATCAATTTATGAAAGTGAAACGCATGTTAAGAAAAACGTGTAACTACAGTCCAGTTGCCGATTATGTCTCTTTTTAATTGTTTTTTTTTATTGTTATTCATTATTTTATTTTTTTTTTTTTGCTAATCAAAAGGAAGCAATCCTCATTTTGTTTTGATACACTGAAAAGTACTCTATCGATGAACTGTCGTGTACTAAAATGTACTTTACAGTACTGGATTGAACGCTATGCGTTTTTTCTTAGTTACCCGAACCAGTACTGATTGGTACTCTGTCAATCTCGATAGTTAGTGTACTGAACATGTACTGAACAACTGAAAAAGATCTTGACATTTTTCTTTGCGGTAAATTCAGATGCTTGTAATTGCGTACATCCACTTCAATTGAACTTTGGTGGATAGTCGTCTCATTGGAAATCATACAACATATCCTTATTTTTATAACAACAGAGAAGAACTCTCTTATTTTGTAATTCCAAGAGTTGTAAAAACAAATCAAGTGGAATTCTCATGTATTCAGTCACTGTTTAATAAAAGGCACAATAGTAATATGGCATGATCACTAATAATGAAACAGAACAGTAATAAAATAGAAATATGATCTGTGGGGAAAAGGACATACAGATCTAATAAAATGCGTTATCAGTCTAACAAACTCTGCGTTATCGGTATGCTAATATGTACATACCAGCCTATGTGGTGTTTCTGTTATTAACCAGGTCAATAGTTAAACTGAAACATATAACTTCCCTTTGATTGAGGTCTGAAAAAATTTCTTTATAAACAGTTACATTTCTGCGATCTTTTTTCTTTCTGGAAGATAGTTTATCAGTCGAGACAAATAGGAAATTGCATAATATTATGAAAAATCCTAATTTAACACATTATTATGAAACTTCGTAATATTGGTTAATCGGATAATTTTGTAACTGTATTACTAGTATGGGATTTCGTTACTCAAAAATTATGGAAAAACTTTATTATATATTTTTTTTTTTGTATTTTACGGTATTATTTTGTTGATTTAGCGACTGTAAATTGGATCATGGAAGTATTACGTTGTCTATAAAATACTTCCATGATCGAATATCATGATAAGATTAAATTGTTAGATATGGCATTTAAGTGCAAAACGATGTATCATGGTTTATTTTCATTACTGCTGTCAAGATATGCAGCGTGTAAGAAAAATTCCTCTTGGTATGATTAAAGAACACAAATTATCTTTTACAATCTAAAAAATGAAAAAAGAGACTATTGTGAAAATGTATGTTGTAAAAAGAGTATTTATTTGAATAACATGCAATAGATAGAATAAAAAAAAAAAAAAAACCTCTGAGATCAACTAAATGGTACGGAAGCGTATTAATGCGGCATATTTGTTTTAACGAAACCTTTGCTATATAACGCAAACATTTTGATTTTAATGATTAGTTAAGTTTTGAATATTTCATAATCAAAATCTTTTAAATTGAATTGTTATTTTATGTTTATTATATAATTTGAAACTGGTGTTTTGTAAATATCGGCATATGCATGTCCGTCTGCCAGTAAAATTTAGCTGTGATTTAGTTAAGAAAGAGAACGTAACAATCAGTCAAAATCATTATAATAAATATACATAAGAATAAGGGAATACTTATATCACAATTATACACAAATTAGAAAATATTTTTGTATCAGAAAACTATATAAATTTAACGTGAAAATCGATATGGTATAGAAAAACACTTTCGATAATTTTGATTTTCGGGGAAGTGTCAAAGTAGGGAAGAGCACCAAAAAAGTTCATACAATTGTAAAACTATGGTTTCAAGTAGACACAATGCTCGTTCAGCTTTAAAATGAATTACTTTGTAGAAGAAAAAAAAAAAGAGAAGAGTTTTGACGTAAAAATCGTTTGTTGAATTTCAGTACAAGATAAAGCTTTTTTAATACAAACATATGGGGATTTTAAATTTCAATCTAGTGAGGTAATTATTTAAGATGCCTGGGTAGAAAATTATTATAGACTACATAATTATAATAATACAAAATCTTCATCTTATACATTTATTTCAATATGGTAGCTTGTATAGTTCTAACCAATCTTTCACAATGCTCAAACGAGCGCTTACTTTTAAAGTGTTTTTTTATTCGGCTACATTAACAGGGTTATTTTTTTAATTGTCTGTGGCATAACTTCAATCTACTTACTTTTTAGTAATATATATATTCGGCTACATTAACAGGGTTATATATATATATATATAAACGCCTAGAAAGTGTACACAACAACACCAATGACAAAAAAAGGAACTATAAATGTAATTATTTATAAATATTTCGGATAACAGATATCCTTATATGAATCATTCAACATCACAATCATATTTACTGATGAAGGATATCTGTTATCCGATAAATAATTACATTTATAGTTCCTTTTTGTGTTATTGGTGTTGTTGTGTACACTTTTTAGGCGTTTATATAATTTATTTATTGTGTACATGTATCGTTACTCGTATAAGATCCAGCGCCCTCGTGGGAAAAATCGTTGACTATTATTCAGACGTTTTATATATATATATATATATATATACGTGTTTTCTCCTCCACATTGTTATGCCATGATATGTCCATAACACTCAGCATTTTACTTTGCAGTAAGAACAAAGGGTGGTAAATTTTAAAATATGCACCTTCTTTACAACAGCTTATTCCCTTAAATCTTACATAAGAAATAAAAAACAAAAACAAAAACAAAAAAAAGAAACAAACGTTTGCGTTATATGGCACAGGTTTACCTTATTTCACAAATGCTTGCGTTAGTTCGCAAAGGTTCGCATTATACGCAAATGTTTGCGTCATTTCGCAAACATAGGGAGACATATAAGAAAACAAATGTGTTGTGCTTTTACGCTTCCGTAAAATAGCGACACAAACGAAGTAAAATCATATATGGCATTGCCTGTTTCTTTATTATTATGTATGGGTAAAACAAAACCTTTTTTAAGACTCATCGTTAAAGCCATAAGATGACAGTTAGTTGTTACCTTCAACGTATTTTGGTCTATAGTGGATTGTTGTCTCATTGGCAATCTTACAGCATCGTCGTTTTTTTTTATAATGTGAATATTTTTTAACAAAAGCGTACCAATATATAATAAATGTCTACCCAGTATATCATACCGTTTACAGTTTGTTTCATTAGAATTTCGAGATGGTAAGTGTCGTCCGTATCATATTTTTACTATGACATTCTTCTATTGAATATCTATACCTTGTTGTGAATCCTGGGGTGCTGTTCTCGAAGCTATTTTAGGATTAGGACGTGTCCTAAGATCATCTTATGACAAGTCTTTGTCCGAAGTCGTGTTCTCGAAGCTGTCTTGATTTAGGATATATCATATTTTTCGTCCCAACTTTAGGACATCTAATAAGGTGTATTAAGATCATCCTATTTTAATAAAAGTTTTGATTTCGCTGTTTGCTCATTATTTTCCGTGAAGATGAACATAGAATGAAACGCATCATCGGTTATTAACTCGTATATAAATACATTGAGCATGATTTTAAACTTTGAACTTCGTGTTTCACGATACGATGACGCTACAAATTCAATTCTCATTTCAAAACAAATTGTTTGAGTAGGATCCAAAACAGTCTTCAATCAAATGATTCTGATAAAAATTAAGTTGTCTGATATGACAAATTATTTTTATCAAACTGGGACCCTGTCTACAATCAAAAGTATGCAAGAATTAAGAAGCATACAAAAAAAAAAAAAAAAAAAAAAACAGCGTATTTGTTAACGAATGATAATCTCCTGAACGTACGACATTCTTCACAATCTGTATTATAATCTAATCAGATTTAGGAGACACACTCCTATATGAATCATTCTGTATGATAAGTTTATTCTACCAGCTTGCAGTTATAGCATAAAACTTGGTTACATTATTAGAAACAGATGTCTCACTATGCTGCGATGTTTATTAAAAGGGACATTAGTTAATATTTTTATCGTTATGAAAGTGTTCGCTATTTAATAAACACAAAATTATTTAAAGTATAAAATCCTTTTATGATTTTTCTTCTTATAGAAATATCTGACAAATGTATGTAGAAATATGCACATAATACGCATTTCAATGTACAAATAGTTTCCAATTTAACTGGAACGTAGTGAACAAATTGTCTCCGATCAATTTATGCTGAGTACAGATTTTCCCCAGTAACAATAGGTCATTTACAAAATGTGTTTCTATCTCCATGAGCCTGTGCTATTAAAACGAATGGAATGTATAAATATTTTTTGTTGCAATTAATTGACTGCCACCCATAATTCTACAAATTTCATCTGTAAACTTCTAAGATTTTCTGATTTTCTGTAGACTAACGTATGCATGAAATATTATTGACATTGCTGTTACAGTCACAGATTCATTTGTGAATGAAAAAAACAAGAAGCAAGTCTCAATTCTGTTTATTTCTTAAATTCATATAGTTTTTAAGTGTCTAGTGGCTTAATTTTCTTAGTCAGATAGCCAATGTCCATCATGTTGGGATCAGTAATTTGCTATGAAGCAAAGAATAAATTTCAACTGTGTGGATTGTAAGTGTTGTAATGTGAGATCCGCATCGGTCCGTGTATATTTGCGTCCATTCGTTTTTCGTTTTGAAATATCAAAAATAAAAAACGAAAAACGAAAGTGTTTTCATTTTTCGTTTTTGATTTCTCAAAAACCAAAATGAAAAACAAAAGTGTTTTCGTTTTTCGTTTTTGATTTCTCAAAAACCAAAACGAAAAACGAAAGTGTTTTCATTTTTCGTTTTTGATTTTTCAAAAATCAAAATGAAAATCAAAAGTGTTTTCGTTTTTCATTTTTGATTTCACTAAACAAGAAAAGCATCCACATTTGGATTTAACTTCTGTATTTTGCTCTATTTAATTCTCGTTTTACGTTATACAATGTTTTCCTTTCCATTTTCATAGCCATTCATGCCCCGGTGTGTTTACTACAAGTTTAATGTAGATGGAATAGACCGCCTGACTTATGATTTGAACGAAGGTGATTAATAAATCAAAGACTTTCAATTTTCCTTGTTTTTATCTATAATAAAATATCAAATTATTATATGCAAATATCAAATGAATCACAAATTTAAATAATACAATGAAATATTATATAAAGATGGTAAAAATAAAACGATTGATTACAACATCACATTAACAAGGGAGGTTACTACTTATCTGATAAGAAAACTAGCCCTGTCGTTAAAGTATGCACAGCGGTTATCAGATCAATAGTATTTAAATCGGAGATAATGTCAACGAATGGAAAAGACTTCATCAATCTGAACAATAAGGATGCATGATCTTTACTTTTAAGTTTGAAAAGTTGGTTATCTAAGATTATTAGAATTTCATGATGACTGAAGCCAATCAGCCATTAGGGAACAGTCATTATTTATCAGCTGAAGGGGTCGGTGCATTTTAGGGGTCACACGATTAAAGTTTTTATGACTGACAAGTATATATATAGATTGTTGACGGTATTGAAGTGAGTGTGCAATCTGTGAAATAATTTTTGTCATTGTTAAATCTTTGATAGTGTAAATCACCAGCAGGATGCCTAATCTCTCAAGGTAGTGAATCCAATCACTGCTTAATATCACAGTCATAGGATGTGTAAATTTACAATTCTAGTGCTTCTTATCTTAAGATTACCAACTGTATGAAACATTTTAACCTAGTTTTGACCACAGGAAAGTTTCTGAACACGCATAGTCAACTTTCTGAAGTGTTTAAATCATTTTGATGTGATTTTTGGGATAGAAGGTGTGTATATTCTTAAAACATTTGATAATAGGTATAATTATTTTATGAAATTATTACTACAAAGATATAGAACAAGAATATTAGATAGTCTGGATGGTAGGTCTTTCACTTCCGTATTCTTTAATTTTTAAGGTATGTTTTCTCTATTCTTTATATTTTCTCTTTTCTGTATATTCTAACACCCCATTATTCTCTATTCTTTATTCTTTTTTTCTATTTTTTCTATTCTTTCTTTTTTTTGGGGGTCTATTTTTCTATAGATTTGATCCATTCGTCTTTATTCTGTAAACCCTATCCAGACCCTCATAAAAATACTTGATGGGCACCATGGCATTCAAACATACAAAACAATACACGTAAAACATTTTCACGTTGAAATATTATAATAAAATTGAGAATTGAAAGGGGGAATGTTTCAAAAAAAAAAAAACAACAACCCAACCAAAGAGCAGAAAACAGCCTAAGACCAACAATGGGTCTTCAACACAGTGAGAAAATCATGCACCCGAGGCGGGCTTCAGCTGGCCCCTAAACAAAATGTGTACAGTTTTAGTTAAGAGAAAATAACAGTAAACTCCAAAACATCTAAATGAACCAAAATTTTAAAAATAGACAAGACTTACAAAGACTAGAGGTTCCAGACTTGAATATATATTTTTTTTATCTCAAATAAATCATGTACATATTTAATGAACCATGAAATCAGTAAAATTTGCAATGTGTTATTCCAGTTACACTTCCTATATTGGAATACTGATTATTTAAAAAAATCTTTTTTCATTTTCAAATTATACTGTGACAGCAAATGATTTGATTTGATTTTCTGTGTTTAAACGCCACTTTTAAGCACCGCTTTTAGGCTATTTCGTGGCGGCCAGTTTTTATTGAAGGAGGAAGCCGGAGTGCCCGTAGAAAACCACCGACCTTCGATAGGAAAATTGACCGCAAATGTACATTCATTCATAATAAAGAGTAAAAATCATTATTGAAAGTTTATCTATATAAAATTTGTAGAATTATAGGTTGCAGTAAAATAATGTAAATTGGAACAAAGAATTTCTCTTTTTTTCTTTCTTCGTCATCCCATTCATTTTTCATAGCACATGCGCATGTATATAAACAAATTTGGTTTATAGTGACTTTAATAGCTTTACTTATTAAGGATTAGCATTTTCAAAATCAGGAACAGTATGTATAGGTATTGGTATTCCCGTTTGAATGGTTTTACACTAGTAATTTTTGGGGCCCTTTATAGCTTACTGTTCGGTGTGAGCCTAGGCTCCGTGTTGAAGACCGTACTTTGACCTATAATGGTTTACATTTATAAATTTTGACTTGGATGGAGAGTTGTCTCATTGGCACTCATACCACATCTTCTTATATCTATATATGACGTCATTCTGTACATTTGTTTCTCATTAAAATGCTTATTTTGTCATTTTTTCTACATGCAAATGTCAGATATTCTTATTTGACAAAAAAAAAAAAAAAACATCAAGAAGAAAACTCTTTGTTATACTCGGGATATCTCAAAGCCTGTTACTATGTAGCTGGTAGTCATCTTCTTTTCACACTGTTAATCAATGGGTCATTTTTTTTATTGGGGGGGTCAAACTTTTGAAACTATGTTGTTAGGGGGGTCATTATGCAGTTTTTAAGAATGTTTGGGGTGGTGGTAGATGGGGGAGAGGGGGGTTGCCAACAAAAAATTGTATGTGAAAAATTTGAACCGACCCCATCAGCTGATTAATAATGACCATTCCTCGAATATTAAACGAACATTCAAGCTCAGCATTCATGACGGTAATATGTATACGCTATTTAGATTATTTAAAAAAACACACTCCAAGTCGAGGTTTAGGAGGCCATCTTATGAGTAACCAGGAAGCAGCCCAAAAGAAGATGTCTATCACGATGCTCGGCACATAATTGTACTCCCGCCTTACTTGACTTATATCAAAATAAATATGTGATAAAATTGCTACGACTTTTTTTTATTAAGTCGCAAATCACAAAACATAAGGTTGTGAGACTAATTGAGTTTCATCATTTTCCTATTATTTTGCCTCAATAATTGGTGGTTTATTTTGTTCGTTTTGACTTTGCGTGATGGCAATAAAGATATTTTGATAATCATTCATAACCGTGAACTTGTTGGACCATTTTTTTTTCACGCAGTAAAGCATCGAAACTTAATTGTTGGCAGCATTTTGGGTCAACCACAGAAATATCCATAAGCACAGGCACTTTCTCTTTGACACATTCCCAATTTCAATTCTCAATTTTATTTTAACAATTTTACACATGAATTTCCATAAACTCAAAATGCTATTCATCATTACATGTTGCATGCTGTTGAAGATACAAATTTGCTTTTACATGTTTTGTCAAATTTTGAACCAAAGGACGTCGGAATTAGTGTCCGAAAGACAATAAATAGCTTTACTTCTAACACAATTTTGGATTTGGTTAACGATGACCTTCTTGTATGTTTTAGGAATAAATACTAAAAAGCAAAAATTTGCAAAAATCGCGATTTTGAGCTATCTTTAGGCGTTTATAAGTTGGTGATACGTTTGAAATTAAGCGATCATATTGTAAAACCCTTAGAGTGTACACTTTGAGATGTAGTACTATGAATTTAAGTAAACTTTTAGAATGATAGACTTTTTGTAAATGGCCCTGGTTTGAAATAAATCAAGAGTTTTGGTTTGGTTAACTATTTTATTTTTGTTTAATCATTTTGACGATAACTACTTAAACGTTGCCAAAATCTTTCAAAAATATTCCGGTTTGGACTATTTGCAGACGCTTTAGACTATTATAGTTTTGTAATCTGTTTAAGAATTACCCATTATATTGTTAGAACCATAGATAACATACATTGGGTTGCAATACGTGTCCTAAGAATTTAGTTACAGATTAATATACTAAAGAGCCTGTATCGTTAACCTAGGTCTATGTGCATATTCAACAAAGGGCACTCTCCAACATAGAAGACGAGAATAGAATTCATGACAAAAATCTCTGTTTCGTTGGTCTTGTATTGCTGATCATTTAGTCTGCTTAAAAAAAAAAAAAAAAAAAAAAAAACGTTTCTCTCCATCTTCTCTAGTTTTTGCTCAAAACACAAAAGAATGTATGAAAGTGACTTGTCAGTAGATCTTGCCTTATTGATCATTTTTGTGATTTAAGGTGTCTATTTATCTATTATAATTTTTATCATGTAAAACAAAACCTCCAAAAAATGATAAACATCGTCATTAAAGGGAAATAATTATTGGTGTGAATAAAATTCAGGGGGAAATTTGCCATTAGTCTTCCTTTTTAAAATTATTTACAATTCTTTAATGCGTTCTTTTTGTACAGTAGATACGTGTTAAGAACATAGCGACCGCAAATATATACGGAAGCGTAAATGGTCCTCGTCTTAGATTAATATGTATCTCGGACAAGTTTAAAAATCAGTGCAGATCAACTAAGATTGAGTTGATGAGAGTAAATGCGATTATATAAGTTAATTTAAAATGAAGGAAAAGAACGATAATAAAAATAGTAAAACTGTTTTGTTTTAACTAGTTTGGCTAACTAGAACTGTGTTTTTTTTGCTGTACCTGTTCTGATTTTGTGTCATGTATGGATACCCTATATCCTTTCTTTCTATCATCGATCGAGGTACAAAGTCATTGTTAGAAAAACGTCGTTAACAATGAACGTAACATTTAAATTATGCATATGTTTTATTGGAGTTCATTTCTGTACTAGATTTAAAGTTTACGTGTGCTATTAGCATTACAGATGAAATATAGTTTAAAGTCTTTTCATTTAAAGTAACATTAATCATATTCAGCTACATGATGGTTGATATTCTGCACGTATTATCTTTTTTAAAGCACCTTTTTTCAGTGTTCTTTTCACAAGTAAATTGTGTATGACATGTTCCCTTGGTGCCGCCTGGAGTCAAGTCACAATGTATAGTAACCCCTCGTCATCAGGTACGAGGTATTTTATTCAAATTATAAATACTAGTATGTATATAATGTGCGTCTAACTCCCAGTTTGCCATGATGCACCACCGTCCCTTGGTGGCTTTTGCAGTTAAATTACATATATATCCAATGAATTGTAAATATAAACAAAATGCTCAGTGGGGCGAAGAATGATACGACCGCAGATGGCGAACCATGAACAGTTGGGACAAGTATGGACACTGAATTCAAGCTTGATACAGCTCTGAATTTGAATTTTGATTTAATATTTGACACAGCATAGGTTTCTGACACAGAATAAATGTGGTCAAATACCTGAAAAATTAAAAAAATGGACTTTTATAATATAAGGAGATGAGGTATAATTACCAATGAGACAACTATCCACCAAAGTTCAAATAAAGTTGATGTAAGCAATTAAAGGTAACAGTAAGGCCTTCAACAATGAGAAAAACACTATGCCAAATAGTGGGCTATAAAAGGTCCCAACATGAAAAAAATGACGCAATTCGGTTGAGAAAAATAACGGCCTAATTTTTAACAAAACAATTTACGAAACACAAATATGACAGACAAGAAACAACGACAACCATTGTACTACAGGCTCCTTACCTAAGACAGGCACGTACAGAATGTGACATATCATAGGTTTCTGACATAGAATGAATGTGGTCTACGAACGTAAATCAAAGTAATGAAGTACTGAACATCGGATGACCGCAAGTTCTGGTGGATGGTCACAATCATTTGTCTCAGAAAAAGAAATCACATCTCTATACCTGAAAGTATTTTTTTCTGAGACAAGTTCGTGTGTGGATGATAAAATTCAAGCTCACTGTAATAACTGTTATATTGTAGTGATATAATCATTTGTTATCTGTATACTCTGGTTTGGTGTTATATATTATATCAATATTTGTATAACAGTTATATATAATTTTCATCCATTTGTATATCATTCTATTCTACTATTCTAGTGATAGTGCAGTGCAAGTGCATGGTGGAAACTCTTCTGTAATAATTCGTGTTTCTAATAGATTGGATTTGAGTAGGCGTTCATATTTTCCCGCGTTTGTTGCAAAACGTTCTTTAGATATTCTTCCGCATGCGTTAACACAAATTTTCGGTATTCTTGATTTGTTATTGATATATATATTTCTCACGACAAAACATTTTCATATCATTTATCTATGTTCTTTAAATTATTTTCATGAATATTTATTCATGAAATTAGTATATAACAAGCGATAAGGAGTGTTATTTTGCACTCGATGACATCCACGTAATTATACGAAATACGTTCGGTTATCAGTCAAAAACGCAAGTCACGTGGGTAGAAATGTCTGTGGCAACGGATATCCGCTATAAAAAAAATGAAATTGAATATTTACCTATCATGATCCAATAGCCAACATACAAATACATGCGTAGATTAAGTAATTAAAAGACCCCTTGATTTCAATTTTTGTTAAAATCAAACTAAAATTGATCATGAACGCTTTGGACCTTAATGTGGACCAAATTGAAAACCGGGCCCAAAATCAAAAATCTAAATACACGGTTTATATCACAGAAGTTTTAAATTGACTTTATTTTTCTATGTTTATACCAAGAAATAAAGACATTCAAACATATTTTTTAAAAATCGACGTAGAGCGGTCCTGGTCACAAGTTAATTTAGTGTTGAGCAGACCAGCCAAAAGTTAACTTGAGAGCAGGTCTGATTCGATCGGAGTTGTCAAAATCAAAGTTAACCTATGTTAACTTATGGCAGGACTGGTTTCGAAGTTAACTTATATCAGTAGTGGACCTGTTTCCAAGTTAGCTTTTTCGGAAGACATAAAAACAGTCACAAGACCAAGTCCGCTATTCAAGTTAACTAGATGGTGGTCCTAGGACTGGTCAGAGCAGTCCTAAATCCAAATGACTGGTTATCAAGTTAACTTGCTGTACAGGTTAGGACTGCACCCATCTGTAATGCAGTTAATCTTGATCAATGTTAGCTTCAGTCAGGTGTATCTGCATGGAGACGTGAAAGATGCCACAGGGATATTCAAACCCATGCATCGAAAACAAACGGACAATGTCATGTCAAAAATCGAATAACGACGAAAAGACAAAGGCTACATAACAAAATAAAACAGAGCAACAAGAACCTCGCAAAAAACCCGAGTTGATAGCAGGTGCTTCGGAAGCGTAAGCAGATCCTATTCTACATTTAGTACATTGTGTTAGTTCTTGAATTTTGGGCAATTCAAGAAAGACAAAACAAAAGGATGACCCTTTATATTATAATCCAATAGGGGTTATGCAATTACTTGCAATTGATCATCGATGCTAACAAATACGACAGCAGTTTGTGAAACGAAAACACATTTGAGAAAAGAGACAAAAGATACCAAAGGGATATAACTCATGAAACGAAAACAAATTGACACTGCCATGTAAAAAATCAAATAACGACGAAAAGACATACAAAACATAGAAAAATAAAAACTGAGCAACAAGAGCATCGCTTAAAACCGGAGTTGATAGCAGGTGGTCCAGAAGGGAAAGCAGATCCTGGTCTACGTTCCCCTTCCACGAATGTGACCTACCGAATTAGACTATTTACCGGGTTTGTACTAACATGAGCAACACGACCGGTGCCACATGTGGAGCTGGATCTAATTACTCTTTCGGAGCACCTGAGATCACTCCGAGTTTTTGGCGGGGGTTCCTTGCTTATCCTTAGTTTTCTATGTTAGGTTTTGTGTACTATTGTTTGTCTGTTTGTCTGTTTCTTTTTCGCCAGTTGTCAGTTTATTTTCGATTGATGAGTTTGAATGTCCCTCTGGTATCTTCCGCCCTTCTTTGGCACATTGTGTTACTGGTTGAATTTACGGCAAATCACGTAGGACAAAATAAATGTCTAAAATCACTGTTGGTAGATTTAGATGGTAAAAAACAGCTCCTTTAAAATATGTCATCTTGTTGACGATAAAACCTTTAGTCTGAAGTCGCCAAAAGATGTAAATGTTGCAATGAATAACTTTGAAACCTTTTTGAAGCTTTTTAGGACTAAAGTAATATAGAAATAAGACAGAAAGATTTTAATTGTGAGCACTTAAGTATAATAGAGAAAAATATAGAATATAAGATGAAACTAAGTATCCTTTTTTTATATTATGTATACGTGTTCAAGTTGTTTAAAAAATATTACCGACAAACACCTAAAACAAAACATGGGACCGGACTAGGAGAAACTGAAAAGTACTAGGCAAGATAATAGCTGAAACATCTCCAAGTTATCAACATGTAAATAACAAAAGTTATATTGGCGAGGCAAATATATATTCCTTTGATATATATACATGACATTGGTTATAACTTTTATTCCAATCTAAACTATATACATGTTTACAGTAAAGTGTTGAGCACACATGTCGAGGATTGCGGGAACATAAAGCGAATTGAATAGAATATTAAACTGTACAGTAGTATTTTCTTTAGAATCAACCTTACCTTATAACAAAGCGAATTACACAGCTGAAAACCTAACATAGGTGCCGTGACCATGATGTCGAGGATTGCGGGAACAGAAAGCGTAATTATATGTGCCGTCGCCACTAATTATATGACGTCGCGTATCTAAGTAGAATATTGTAACTATGTGTATGCTTATATTTGAATAGAATATTGAACTGTACAGTAGTATTTTCTTTAGAATCAACTTCACCTGATAACAACGCGAAGTTAACAACACAAGTGAAGATATTATGGAAACAGTTCTCATATAAAGACAAACTAGATAGTAACTTTAGCATCTAATAAGAACTTCAACTAAAAAGTAAACATATGAATCCTGGTGTTTTCCAAGACTATAGGGTTACATATAGTTCATTGACTTAAAATTACATCTTCAGCTTGTGAGAAAGAACTGCTATAGTAACTAATAAATGTTATCATGAATGGAACAGTCCATCTGTGTTTACAAATCCAACCTGGACATCTGGAGGTATTGATATTCTCCCTGACTTAGATTTATCAGATTGATCTGCTGTGTTATCTTTCAGTTTACTATTGTGAATTGGTAATTCATCGGAAATTGTTTTAAAAGTATGTTTAACAATTTTAGTATCAGGCTTTTGAGAGAAACTGGCAAAGTGTCACCGCTTCCTACTAGTTTCACCACTGTCAGATTGGAACCAATGTTCTTAGTTTACGCCTAATCAAAAGTTCTGCCGGGCTGTAACCGATGTCTAGCGGTGTTCTGTAAGAATGCAAATAATTATATTCGTCGTCCGACTTGTTTGCATATTTTTAATTGTTTGAACGATACATTCAGGTAGTTCGTTTGACAGAGCAAATCATGGACTAATCATCACGTGTCAAATTCCAAATGACTTGGGGAACTGCTTGAATGTTAATTAGTTGTATTGAGGTCCACCATTTACTTATAAAAGAAAATATCTTGCTTACTCATCTGACGTCATTCAAAAATATGTATTGTCAGGCCGTTATCAGTGAATTTGATTCATAACAAAGTGAGACTGCATTAGCACAGATGCTGCTTTCACGTCTGCTGCACTCGAGTTCAACTCGGTTTTTACATAACAAAAACGTATTTTGAAAAGTAAGTACGGACAGACTTGGGATACACATACCAATGACAAATACCCGATTTTAAGTGCATCGTTTCATCATTAATTGTTTTGAATTTTCAAAGACATTAGAATATTAGAACCATTGTATACAATTTTCGCTATTATCCACTTATAGTTGATTTTTTGCCCTCGGTTTTAGTTTGTTACCCAGCTTTGTTTTTGCTTATTAATGGAATTATGACTATTGAATAGCAATATACTACTGTTGCCTTTATTAAACATGTTCTTCTTTCTACATTCAACATATTAAAGGACAACGTAATAAAAAGATTAATCATTAAATAATTCAAATATCAAAACTATTGATGTCAGCGATCACTTTCACGACAGTAAGGAGAGTAATGCGATCTGAATCTGTTAGATTAAAAATGAATATGTGTTGAAGACCGTACTTTGACTTATAATTGTTTACTTTTACACATTGTGACTTGGATGGAGAGTTGTCTCATTGGCACTCATACTACAACTTCTGATATCTATTAAAGTACCTTTATAATCATGAAAGTATACGCATGAAGCAAATAGATAGCCTTTCAATACATTAACCAATTTAATGCAATTTAACATTGTTTAAAAACATTTACACAATGGATAACAGTACAACTGTAAGGATTATAGCTTCGACAATTGGCACCAGTAAAGCTTTCGAGGCATAATACGTTTGATGCAAAAACCGTTGCCTTGTCATAAGGATAAGTACCCTGCCACGTCTGGTCTATATTTTTGTTTGATGTTGTTCTGCTTTGTATCGATCTGATGAGTAAAGCTTTTTTCAACTGAGTTGTATAGTCTGTTCGTATTTTGTGCTGTTAAACCACTGTCCCAGGTTAAGGGAGAGTTGAGCGTTCACAAACATATTTAACCCCGCCACATTATTTATGGTTTTTTCTCATTGTTGAAGGCCGTACGGCTGCTTATAAATGTTTACATTCACTTCATTTGAACTTAGGTGGATAGTTGTCTCGTTGGCAATCAAACCAAATCGCCTTTTAATACTGTACTGCAAAATAACAACATCAATGTCACCAATGGGTCTTCAACACAGCGAGAAAATCCCGCAACCGGAGTCGGGCTTTCAGCTGGCCCCTATACAATATTTTACTTATGTATCTTCATTAAGTCAAAGTGAATCCATGCACCATACAATTTGTGCTAAATTAAAGAGAAGTTTTTATTAAAATCTGATATCGGGTACCAGTTTGACTTTACGGTTAGTGCAAGTAAATGCTGTTTTACTAATAGCATAAGTTCATTCCTGTTTTATTTTATATTATGTTACAACTATCAGTTTGTTTTTTATCCAGCATGGTGACAATGCACTTCACATTGCTGCATTGAACAGAAACACAGAAATCGTCAAGTTGCTGATTGACGCCGGTATTGATTTCAATTTACAGGAACAGGTCAGTGGATTATAAGTTAAACTTACATTCATATTGCATTATCTGCAGTTACAAAAACCAAATTTACTGCATCATATGTGCATGTCAAACTAGAAAAAATTAAAATCACAAATTTAGCTTTCTGTTGTGTGTTTGGATACTCTTTAGTAAAGTATCACTTTAGGTTGCAACATTAGTGATAAGTGACAAATTAATATCTTCCATAACAAACATTGTAGGATGAAGAACAATGGAGAAGTTTGTTGACCTAAAAATGTTCCTAGAATTGAGGTCACAATATATCAAGAAAACACAAGGTTATATTGATACAATTCTAGTGATGAAGCTTACAATCAATGACAATTTAAATGTGATGAGATAATATCATACGACATAAAATATAACCATTGTTCAAAATGCCCAAACCCAATAAAAAATAACTATAGTCTGGCTCAAGGGGTCCTGTCCGGCTAAAAAACAATGCAACTGTTTTACCCCTATGTTTAAATGATTTGACCAACAAATTACATTCGATAACTGTCTGTCCATCCAATTAAGCTTTATTTATTTACTAACCAGTCCATTGATCATCATGTACCGCCCACTTTCCGATCCTTACGGAGGTTTAACATTGTTATGCCGGCCATTTTCCGTCTCCTGGTAACAACAGGGAGTCGTTATTGTTTTTTTCACTTCGAATATTTCCGCTATTTCCGTGACATTCCGTCAACCAATCAGCGAAACCGTTAACTCCCATCTTTTTTGCGCGGTTTCTGTAGCAGACACGCCCATCACAAATCAGAAACAGTATGCATGTTCACATAAAGTTGTCATTCTCTCTCTCTCTCTCTCTCTCTCTCTCTCTCTCTCTCTCTCTCTCTCTCTCTCGTGATGTTTGTGTAGACAAAAAAATCGCTAAATTAATGTAAATCGTCAGACATTAAACTCCCTCTTATGTAACTTTTAGCATTTAAATTTAGTTGCATGAAAAACAATAAGTATATTTAAATGTATTCTCATCACTTTTGCGGATGACCTTAATAATGTTTACCTATCAAATGAATTTTTAAAAAAATTACATATTGTATAAATCGTTCTATATATAGACATTTTAACCCTCTCAGTCCCAAATAATTATCAAAACCCTATTTTTTCGTGGTAAAATGCATATTTTCCGCATATTCTGAATACACATTCCTGACCTAATATGCCTTTAGTGATGTCTTTTACTTTGTAAACATTAAGTTGACATAGCTGACTTTATAAAAACGTTGTTATTTTGTTTCAAACTGTACCGTTGAAGCATATGACGTCATTAAAAAGAGTGTAAGTTGTGACGTTTATGTGTAAGACGTCGAAATAAAGTAACTTGCAGGTACTTGAAAATACCCTTTATAGTGTTGTACAGTCAACGGCTTGCAAAACGGTATTGTTTATCGATTTAAATAGTTTATAAAGTGTTATTGATTGCTAAAGTTCTTATGCCATCCTATTAGAATTTCATTTTTTGAAAAGAAGGTTTCATTTTGGAGACAATATACACATGATACATGTACTAAAAAATATTTACACTTGTGTTGTAAAAACTCGGAAGTCAGATAGTGTCGAAGTCTTGAATACTACCTTATAAAAAGTGCCGAAGTCAACAATATCTCTTGGAACATCGTATCAAAATCATCACATACGCGCAACTGAACAATATGCCGTGAATTAATAAATCGGCCGCACAATAATTCATTTCTATATATGATTATTTTATCATTTTTGTGGTGTAGTAATATAATGTGTTCACGTTTCACGTATGCCATCAATCCCATTGGGTTATTCATTTTTTTTCAATAAAAATCAATCATTTTTACTTTGCTATTACTTGAGATTTGTCAGTTGACAGCGTGGAGAACATTTTCAGGCCGCAGGTCGGAAAAAAATAAACCGACCAATAAAAATAATGAAAACTAATACAGAAAGAAAGAAATTAGCCAAATAGCAGATGGGGACGAGAATCTCGGATTTCTTGTAAAAGCCTCAACGTGGAATAACATTTTGCCAACTTAAAACGAGTTCTTTTCAGTTATTATGAAATAGACACTGCAATTTAGACAAAGTTGGGATGTAAAACATATAAGAAGATGTGGTATGAGTGCCAATGACTGAGACAACTTTCCATCCAAGTCACACTTTATAAAAGTAAACCATTATAGATCAAAGTACAGTCTTCAACACGGAGACTTGGCTCATACCGAGCAGCAAACTATAAAGGTCCCCAAAATTGACTAGTGTAAAACCATTCAAACGGGAAAACCAACGGTCTTATCTATATATGATGCATGTTTTTCAATTACTTTTAACATTTACTTAAATACGAACACATGTACCCCCCTTTTTTTTAAATTGACAATTGGCTTGAAGATTATTTGTCCTAACTTTTAATAAAGAAAATCACCGACGTTTTTTTTTTTTAACCAGATAAATATGCATTTTTTGGGGTCTTTTTTTCTAAAATGAATTCCCTTTATTAAAAATTTGTAGAAGTTCATGATAGTTTAAGAAAGTTATTAAGATTTTTAAAACTTTAACCACAGAGTGAATGTAATGTTAACTGACAGAAAAACTAAGTTATTTATGAGTAAAATACGTATAAAAAGACATTTTTTTACAAAATTTACTTCTGGATACTATGTAATGATCATAAACAAGCTTCTGCCCAAGCTTGGTAGAAATCCATGATAGTTTAAGAAAGTTATTAAAATTTTAAAAACTTTAACCACCGAGTGAATATTTGTGGACGCCACCGCCGCCGACGCCGACGATGGAATTTAGGATCGCTATGTCTCGCTTTTTCGACAAAAGTCGAAGGCTCGACAAAAAGGAATTATTAATAAAGAATTGTTACACAAATGATTCATTGTACATTTTTTATGCCGAGATTTTCAATTAACGGTACTGGGGGTATGATGTATTGATCGGAATTGACCTGTCTTGTCAGGACAACTGTTGAGCACGAAACCAATCCATGCAACCAAATATTTCGCACCTTAGGAACTTCGTCAGTTTTAAAACGAAAAACTGTAGATGGAGGGGGTAATGAGACTGACAATTCATCCCCTAAAAAATGCCAAATACGACCGGGAAAAGCGGAAAGGAAAATTTATAGTGTCCCGGAAAGAAAGATCCCACTGGCCAAGGTCGGCCGTGTTGCTGATGAAAAAAAAAAAAAAAAAAAACAGAGAATATTGCCGTTATTTTCCCGAGCACGCCAAAAGAGGTCTGTTTTGTATGTGGGAACAACTCAGTTAGGATAACTTAAGCACCAGTGTTTGTTTACCAACAGAATAAAAAGCAGGCCACCACAACAAAAATTATTAAAGGAGCTACCATTTGATTTTTAGGGGTGGGGGCTAGGATGAAAAATTTTGTCCTGCATTTTTTTTTAGTTGTAATCCCTGCCATGCCTTTTTATTTCACCCTATTCGGTCCTGCCTTTTTTTTATTAGTTTATCCTGAATTTTTTTCATAAATTGCCATCCTGGTTTTTTTTGCCAAGTTGCTCATCCTGCCTTTTTTTTCAAATCCCCCCCCCCCCATAAAAATCAAATGGTAGCTCCCTAAATACAGTGTATAATGCCGCCTTCAAAACAAGGGACACCTACTTTGTAATTATGCAGCAAACTCTGATTTGTAAGGCATTCTCGGGCTATCAGGTCAGTTTTGATGGGCTAGCAGTTCTTCCAACAGGGCTAGTAAAATCCTGCTGCAAATAAGTCCTGGGCTAGTTACCTGTAACAAAATTTGTTAAGCCTTGATGTAATAGACTTTAAGTAACAACAACCACTAAACTACATGCTCCGGACTTTGGACAGGCACATAAAGAATGTGGCGAATGTGTAGTTCCTTTATTGGTCATATAGCTCTTCACGCCTATCCTTTTTTATATGCTCTTTGGCTTTAAAATATCTATCTTTGAGAGTTCCTGGTGAAAGTTAATCCAGAAAAGCGTTACGAATGCATGGAATATATGTAAAGTGTTGTTTTTTTTTTGTTGTCTTTTTGTGTTTCTTTTTATGTGTGCAATAATTTCGGCCTCCTAACTATAGCGTAAATCTGCAGTTTTTTGCATGTAGTTGATCAAGAAGATTATATGAGAATAAAATAAGTAATCACAAACCTTATTCGGAAAGGATATAGTTACGATACTGTTGTCAAGTCATTAAGGATTGCATATTTTGGTATAAATATTGATTCACTCATAAGGTCTTTGCATCGGAAATAACACATTTATTCTAAAACCAGTTGTTGGCATGATACGGGTTAGGTTCTTCTCATTTATGTTATGATGGTATGATACTAAACCCCTAACGGGAGGGATTGTACTTGATTTTCATTAAATGTATATATGAAGTGCCCCCCCCCTAATCACTCTATCATATATACAAGGTGATAGAACGTGCCGCTGGAATAGGTCACATTTTCAAGGTTGGAAATATTTGAATCAGTCGGGAAAACTATCAGAAATATATGATAAGGTCAATAACGTTCCCATTATTTCTTCTTTCGTCATCTTTCTTGGTGTTCCCAGTTGTGTTTTTTTTTCAACCAATTTTCTCTCTTTTTAAACTTTAGTACCTGTATTACACTGTTACAGTACACACCACATGAAATGCAAAATATGGGAAAAGGTAACATTTTACCTACGGAATGTATGAAAAGGTATACGTTTTAAAATCTAAATTAAATGAAAAGGGTAGGGTAACAGAACCCCAATGGCACACTTGTTTATTTACAAAATTCCTTTACATACATCTGATGTTTATTTTATTTTAATTGCCACAACACGTAGTTTAAAGCTGGTTGCAAGTCAAAGTCAGTGTTTTACATAGGAGTTATTTCCCTTTGATTACTGTGCGTAACGTCGCGTGAACTTTGATGACGTAAATATATTCTCCCAAACAAAACATCCGGAAAACATAGGCGACCATTGCAATGTTAATTTCCATAGAGAAATTTAAAATGCTACGTACACGCATTTAGACAGTTTCTGGATGACACGAGGTACGTGAAACGTGTTGTAATTTTATTTTCTTTAAGAAAATCGCTGTTTGAAACAAATGTTTGCACAAATAAAAAAATGATCGCAATTTTTTGATGGACAGCAAAGCTTGAGCCAGACTATAAGAAGAGCAAACTGACATAAGTACTCGAAATTACGAAAACTGCACTGTTTGGAATATTACACAACATATGATATAATTTTTATAAATATAATGACAGAAATAAATGATTGCATGGGGTGAGCAACTAAACTACAGGAAAGCATTTTACTATTAAAAATAATTCAAAGGATACATTTTATTTTACAAATAGGTAGGTTAGATTAAACCATTTTTGAAAACTATAAAGACAAGGGAGGGAGGCGCCGACTGATAGATTTAGAAATAGACGAAAGCATTCTGACGATTGTCAATGTACATTCATCAAACAATGAAAAGATGTGCAATTCTTTTTCGAAATCAGTTTAAACCCTTATTGGTCAACAAAGTCTAGGCCAATAATAAAGGAGTAGACTTTAACGAAATCTAGTAGTCCTTTGTATTTTTAATGTTTAGCATTGTCATTTTGCTAAGTTTCTTTTGTTACTTATTTTGACATCGGACAAGGACTTCTTTTAAACTGAGTTTTACTATGCGTATAGCTCGTGTTTGTTTATTCTACATTGGCTATAAGTAAAGGGAGGGGTGAGATCTAAAAAAAAAATATGATTATTTCTTTTTTGTTTTCTTTTCTATGTTTCGGAGTTTAGTGTGACGTCAATTTTGACTGAACTAGAACATATTTTTGTTTAGAGTGCGTAATTTTCTTGCTGATATCAATACCGGCGTCAATCAGTAACTTGATGATTTCTGTGTTTCTATTTTCTACAGCAATGTGAAGTGCAGTATCACCACGCTGGATAGAAAAACAAACTTATAATCTTAACATAATATTAGCAAGAACAGGAATAAACTTATGTCATGAAAAGAAGTAAAACAGCATAGACTAGGTTTGAGTGTTCTTTGAAGGAGGTAGATATAGAAAACTGCATTTATAAAGTTAAGTCAAGTTCTTGTAAATCATTGTCAGGAGTTGATCATATTTATGACATTAGTGAGTAGATTTACATCAAATAAAACTTACTTGATAAACACTTGTTAAGAAAGAACTGTGAAACAAATAAATGGAATGTATTCGTCATCTGTGAAACAGGTATTTCATAACGGTCTAACAACTCGTAACGCCGTCCGTTAAATTTACGAAGGGATCATTTCAACTTCACCATCAACTTGTTTAATATCTTTCATCATAAATCAGTTCACTCGAAAAAAATCTCCATATTTTAAACAATCAGTGTGTACCTATCCTTTCTCATACCTATACCAAACCAGTTGCAACTAACAAAAAATAATTACAAACACATGTTGCAGGATCTCAATATTGACACTTCAAGTCTAAACTTTCTGATTGCACCTGTGCTGGATCCCCATTCATATATAATCCAGCTGGCTACGTTAATACCGGTGACTTAAAAAATTTCAATAACTCTTCTCTGTGAAATGTGTTATCCAAAGGCCCAAAATATCGTGAGCCTAAATCCATCAATTCGAAACACAACTTCAAAATACTGATGGATTCAATCGAGGATTATGCAAGGCAAAGAGCTAAACGCGAGAAAGAAGAAATAGATACTCTTTCAGAATGAATTAAGGCTATGAGGTCGTTAATACAAATGCTTGATTCGTTTGGAGGACGTGTTTTTCAACAAACAATCGGCATTCCCATGTAAACAACCAACAGATACAGTTAAATCTGTCTCATATCTTGACTAACTTTTAGAAATCTACAATGTTGTTTGGTTGAAAACAAAACTTTACGACAAAAGAGATATTTTCAGCTTCCCAATTGTAAACTTTTTATTTCTATGTAGCAACATTCCAGCAAAGCCCTTCGCACTAAGTTTCATAGCATATAACTTTCTATTGACTAATTATTATATGTATCCGGAATTACGATACCAAATTTCGTCAGATTATCAAGAGAAAGTTAATAAATTCCTGTATTCACATTTATAATTGTATTATATAAAATGAGTCAATTTTATCAATTGGTGTACTTGTGTGTTATCTGGCATATAAGCTTGTTCCGTTTTACTTTGACAAGACTAAATACTCCTTCATATGTAGATAACTCAAATCAATAAAAGACTTTTATTATTATAAGCTTACCATGTGGATGTTTACTGACATGAAATGTCTAGAACATGTTTGAAACTATTCTGATTGAAATCATTTATGCAGACTATAAATGTAAAGTGTATTAGTTGATAATTCCAATATTCAAGATCATAGAAAGTATCCCATCCTGCATCTGTCTCCAGTCCACATCTTACTGTATGACTACCTATCAATAAACGTTTACAATTTCTGCCGTTAAAGGGTCAGTTTAATAATCTTGTCACAACAATATCATCTATAACCATATATCTAACATAATGTAGCTAATATATAAACTAGAAATGTTTAAACAAAGTCATATTTGCAAAAGTTGTATGTATAAAGGTATCACTCTGATGTATGAATTCATTAAAAGGTTTATAGGACTGCCTGCTAACATCTGTTTTGGTTTGCATAACTCCCCAGTACAGCTATTGTTTACTATACAAAAGAACTTTATAAATATACAATCATAGCCTTGACAGGTTAAATTATCCGTTTTATAACCCAGGGGTTGGTCATTTGTCTCTGTTTTTTGCCAATGGGGAATCAAATTTGCTAAATAATTCGGCTTTTTCTGTGAATATGGCATATTTAATACATATTTATGATAGAACACATTTAGTAAAAGTTTTTTGAGTTTTTTTTTTTTTTTTTTTTTTTTTGAAACTCTAGCTTGTTGTTTTGTAATTATACTGAAACAATTTCCAAATTATGTCTTTATGAAATAAAACATAGAGATCCAGTACGTAAACAAAACAAAATATCTATGAATATTATATATCTCCCATAAGAGGCGTGGTTTGTGAAACAGATGTATTTACAAAGTGCAACCATAATATATCTCATTTTACCGATCACAATAAAGTGGAGTATTCTTGTTTGATGCGTTTATGTACATGATGTATAACAAAGCCAATGGCCCACTTATAATTTGAAATAAAACTCACTTATCTAGATATATATCACTGTCCAGTTAATTACTACAAGGCAAGTATTTTGGTATGTAAAAATACAAGTTGTGAATTTGGTAAGTAATTAATCATATAAACTTTATATAAGGGGTGTTATGTTTTTTCCCTGGTTTAATGCCATTGAGAATCAGATAGAATATATTACAATTTTATCTCGCATAAGTAAAAACCGTGTTCCGATCTAGTAGTCCGATCTAATAAATGTAGCAAGGAATTGATTCTGTACAAAACCTTGAAGGAATATTTCAGACAATGGTATGGAAAAGTCCCAATTGACAACAACACACGATTACAATTAAATGGGGTTTTAAAAAAACTGTTACTAGTGCAGGTTGTATTAAAATTGGGGTAAAATGACATGACACAGGTCATCATTTTATGCCTTAAAACACCTTTCAATGAAGTTTGGTATCCGGGGAGTTGATATTTCTATAAGTTTTATAAATTTCATGAAGGTTTGAACATTAACGTCTACAAAACCCTTAAACAAAGACAAAACCTAAAAGATGACGACGCTAACGAAATGTAGGTTTGCAATGTTTCTCTTCCGCAACTTTCTTTGCATGTTTGTCGCAAATAGCCAAGTGTATATAACAAAAGATAATATATGTACTGCAAAATATGAAATATAATTATTGTTAGTTATGGAACAGACGGACATTTTGACAAATTTACAGTCGGATGAACAATTTTACTAGTAACTCTGTATAATGCCTGGCAGTTGAAACATACTTCACTTTTATTCAAACAATTTTGTTTGATACTTTGTATCGTTCTAATGAGTTAAGCCATTCTTAACTGATTTTTAACACTTCATTCCTATGTTGTGCTGCAACACTACTGTACTAGGTTAAAGGAAGGGTTAAGTGTTAACGAACATATTCACTCCACCAATTTATTTATGTGCCTGTACCACGTTTTGGTTCTGTAGATCAGTGGTTGTCGTTGGTTCATGATTGTCATATATGTTTTTCGTAACTTGTTTTGTTATAAATTAGGCTGTTAGTTTTCTGAATTTAATTGTCCATATTTTTTATGTCCTGACCATTTATAGCCGACTATAAGTTATGGGATTTTCACATGGTTGAAGGCTTATGGTTGCTTATAATTGCTTGCATCCACTTCATTTGCAATTTGGTGGATTGTTGTCTTAGGATGTCCTATGATGGTTAAAACTTGTCAAGTGGAATACGAGGTCACTATTTAATAAAAGGCACAACATTAATATGTCATGATCACTAATAATAAAACAGAACAATAATAAAATAAAAAGTATTATAATAATTTCTTAAACCGATCTGTTTTTTTAAGTTGGGGAAAAGGTCATACATATCTAAAAAAATCGTTTTTATTCTAACATACTCTGTTTTGTCGATATTGTAATATTTAAATACCAATTTATATGGTGTTTCTTTTATACACCAGGTCAATACTCTAATTGAAACATATGACTTCTGTTTGATTGAGGTCTGAAAATAGCTCTTTATAAAAAATGATATTTCTGTGAATGTTTTCTGGGATATCGTTATTTAGTTTTGTAAACGATATAAAGTAAAAACATGTATTCAGTAACGACGTAAAAACAGAAAAAAAAATCATTTAAAACAAACGTTTCGTAACAACTCCATGATGCATTCATATATTAATTGATTTTTACTTGCTTGATATCCAGCTGTAATTATGTCATGCATATTTAGAATGAGAACAACTTATTATTGGTTGGATCTATTAGGTAGGCAGACCTGGATTGATGTCAAACAATAATGTTATCTTAATACTCTACAGTGAAATATTTACACAAACCTGTATTTGAAATGTAAACCTGAATCTATCCTACATAACTTACTGGAATGCGAAATTATACACACACTACAACAATATACATGCCCACTTCAGAAAGAGTTTTACTATCCGAACGGAAGATGGCTAGGAATGATCATATTATATACCCCACTATGACTGTTGTTGCAATATCTAAAGGTATTCCTCCGGCACGAAAACATATTTAAACCTGCCTTACACTGTCTGTGCCTGTCAAAATTCTTAGAGATAAAGTCCAGTTAAAGTCGTTAGCTGCTTTCTGCATACATTAAAAGATAATATTGTTATATTGTAAAGCTAAACATTAGTTTCCTCCTTTGAAATTTTGTATTTTTCATTTCGGCTTTTATAGCTTCTCATATGGAATGTGTTTTACTTTATTTGTGAGATTTATGAGACCGTAGTTTTTCTCATATCCTAGTCCTCTGATCTTTGGTGGGCACTTGTCCAATTGAAATGCATATTACATATCTCTATTTTCACATAGATGACCTACAGCTAAAAAATTACCTCTGGTATTCGTGTTACTTAACATGGTTCCGTCATGTCTTCCGATAAGTTTACATCAATAGGAAAAAAATATGAAACCAGACTTGACTGAATGCTTTCTCTTGTGTTTTTACGCACAAACAGTTTGCACAGATTTAATTGTTATGATGACAACGACCAGGCATTGCGGTCATATAAATTTCACGATTATGGAACTCAGACTTAGAGATCATGTTGTTGATGTGGTTCATAGGTGTTTCTCGTTTCTCGTTTTTTTATAAAATAGACCGTTGTTTTTTTCCGTTTGAATGGTTTTACACTAGTCATTTTCGAGGCTCTTTATAGCTTGCTCTTCGGTGTGAGCCAAAGCTCCGTGTTGAAGACCGTACTTTGACCTATAATAGTTTACTTTTTTCAAATTGTGACTTGGATTGAGAGTTGTCTTATTGGCGCTCATACATTTATCACATCTTTTTATATTTATTAGAAATCAACCATTCAAAATAATGGATTCTGTGTTTCGTGCACAAATATTGTACTCCAAGTACCAAGTAAAGGTTAATGACCGAGTTCAGATCTACTTGTCTTGGTGTCTTCCTGGACTTTTCTACACTCAAGTCCAATCTCATTTAAAAAAAAAGCCAAACACTTTAGGCCTGCGTTTAGCATTCTTCTGTCATGTTGATTATCAGATATATCATTCATTAATGTTCAATAGTTTTTCGCTTGTACTTGTTTTAAAGAATCAAAGGTGTTGTTCCTTTTATTCTTTTGTACTTTCTTTTATTATATATTTTTGTAATTCAGTAACTAGTTATAATATAATATAAGATTGTTGTTCATATTTTATATTAACTTCTTATCACAGTTGTTTTATTTAATATCTCTCTTTTAAAGCTTCTTTTATTTCAAATGGAAAAGGAAACTAAGATAAGCCCGTTAAACATGTTAAAAACATTTCAAACGGAAATAAGCGTAATCATAAACTAAGCATGCTTACATATTTGTGAAATTTTTCATAAATTCAATCGTATAACCTGGTGTAACTTACATCTGTTGTTGAACTTTTTTTAAAGAAATTACCTTCTCGACTACTTTATTGTAATAAACATAATTAGAGACATACATTTATATATAGGTGACCTTGATAAAGAAAATATATCTTATTAAATACTAACCATTTGTTCTATAAATCAGTCTCATAAATTAATATCATAATGAAAAGAAAAAAAACATACAGCTATACCAACTTTAAATCTTAACATAAGTAAAATAATCAGCTGTAATGTTGATTCATTGAAAAGAATTGCTGACCGTAACCTTATAATATGCATAAGCTGCAAAAGTCGACAATGCTAAATTTCGTCATTTTATCGGTTGCAGTGCAATTCTGAGATTTCCAGGTCAATAAAAAAATAAAATGGGATTACGATCGGAACAGCTCAAACAATATATTGATATTTTACCACGGGTGTGTTCTCAAACAGTTTGAAGAACGTCATGTTAGAATAAGAGCTTCAAAGAAAAACTCATATAATTATTAAAACATCAAAACTATTGATTTCAGTGATAATACTAGTATTTTTCATTAAAGTAGTTTTTGTGTTATATCACGTGTCTTATGTTATTAGATTTATGATTCAATAATTGACCGATATAAAATGAAACACTTTTGATGACAATGGAGTATTAGTTCTACTTTGACATCAATTATGAAGTATAATACATATTCACTTTTTTCAACTTGATGATGAGCTTTTGATTCTAATTTATTGAACTTATTTACATCACATTGCATTCAAATATAGTGTATTAATGATGATTTCTTATTCAAATTTGATTGACTTGAAATAGTGCAACACTGTGTTGTTTTATTCTGTATTTTTTACATAAGATGCTTTCGTTATCATTCACTGCTATGTTAAAACGAATGTATGTTTTTATATTTAGAATGGCGAAACTGCACTTTACAATGCTGCACGACTAGAGAACACAGAAATCACCAAATTGCTAATTGATGCTGGTATTGATCTCAATGCACAGAACAAGGTAGGTGGATGATAAACAAAAACAAAAAATACCAATCACGTGTTTATATATGCAACGACAAATAACAAAGTTTGTTAATATGGTATAACGTTTGTTTTCTTCAAGTTTTATTGACTCCTCCTTTTTTGTATTGTGTTAATACCTGTTTGCTGCACCATATCGCGATATTTATTGAATGTTTGCTTCATCTAATGTCACTCAAAAACTGCATTAACATGTATCTTCCGCGGGAAATTTTATAGAATGCAGGACAATAAAAACACGGCGTCTGTAGAATTCACTAATGTTATGGCATATAGTAACCATACAAAGTGCAGTCTTGATATTTATTGATATTACATTTTATTTTTGCTTTCCTCTACCCTTAAACTACCCCAAATTGAATAAACTTTCAACATGTGAAGCAATTGTTGATGAAACAATACACTTATTGTCAGTCATTTATATTTTGTACGTATATCCAAAATCTGCTTATTCTTATTTTTTAAAATACGTTTTGATATGTAAAAAAAAAAAAATAAAAAAAAAAAAAAATAACTATACTAGTATATTTGCAAATATTTAACCTCCCCCTTATGCGTATCATACAGTAGAATAGAAGTACCAGTGGGCCTTGTGTATTTAATTTCATAATTGTTATACTGAAAACATTTGCACTATTAAACGAATGCAAACTCGGTACATCATTTTTTAAAGTAATTGACCACAATTTTGCAAAATATCTCAAAACATATGTTCCGTTGCTCACCAAGTTTAGGTGTTTGATGTAAGTCATTATCAATCGTATAGGTTATATTAACATTCAATAAGATTTTACAAATTCTTTTATGATTTTACCAAAAACGTATCATACAAAACAGAAAGATAGTGTATCAAGGTGGCATCAACAAGAACAAGACCGGCCACTCCCACCCCAAAAAAATGCCAATATCATGGTCAAGTGGAATAAATGACGGACGTTCAAAACAGATGTTATAGCTCGTGCATTTTTAGGGGAAAGTGATATATGTTTATAAGAGAAGGAAATACATACTTGTACCAATAATTCCTTTCGCCCTAAATGCCAAATTATTCTATTGTCAGAGACTCTGCTTCGTCTTTTCCCATTGATTTCAGTTATTTATATTTTTTTGTCTCCAGTATTCGTCTCGAGTGTACAAACTTTGTTTTTTTTTTATCTCTTATAGTTGATATGCTTCCCTCGGTTTTAGGTTGTAACCCGGATCTGTTTTTCAGTTAATCGATTTATGAATTTTGAACAACGTTATACTACTGTTTCCTGTAAATATACTGAAATGTAAATCTTACATTTGTACATGTGTTTCCACTTACTTCAAGTTTAGTGCCCAGTGCATGGGCTAAACGAGAAGAAGTTGAACTGGACACTTTGTCAGAATGGATCAAAACAAGCAGGTCTCTGATAAAACGTCTCATTCATAAGCTGAAAAACTGTGTGAATGATCGACCAAAGTCCGTTTTCAGAGACAAAGAGGCTGTGAAATGTCTATCATCTCATGATAAGTATGTTTTTGTTCCTGCAGACAAAGTGTCAAATAATATTGTCGTTGTTTGTACATCGTATTACTACGAGTGTCTTGTAAAAGATTTAGAAATAAATGAGCACTTAGGTAATCCCACATACAAAAAACATATCATTTGACAAGAATGGCGAATCATAAGTCTTTCATGGCTTCAATGAACATTGCATTGAACAACAAATCGAAGGACTTACCTTGTTTGTATTGGATACCTAAACTTCACAAAATTCCATACAAACAACGGTACATTGCCAGATCATCTGCATGTTCCACTAAAGAATTGTCAATTAGATTGACTAAAATGCTGTCCGCAGTGAAAGAGGGTCTTCAGAAAGACTGTGAAATTGTTTACTCGCGTAGGAAATTATCCATATGCGGATTCTTAAAAACTCTTAGGAACTTCTGGATAATTTTAAATCTCAGTCTTTTTCTGAAATTAGTTCTATCAAAAGTTTTGATTTTCAGCCTTGCATACCACCATTCCCAATGTGGGATACTATAAGGCATATTTTGTTAATAGTGAACAAAAGGGTAAAACATGCCACACAGAGGAACAAGTGATCAGTATGCTGGAGTTTTATTGACAACATATTTGCAGGTAGATTTTTTCACCAAATTGTCGGCATTCCTATGGGAACAAACTGTCCGCCTCTCCTTGCTGACCTCTTCTTATTTTCATACGAATCGGAGTTCCTTCAGACACTTGTCAAAAACAAGAATATCAAAGAAGCCAGGTTATTTAATTTCACTTTCAGATATATTGACGATGTTCTTTCCATTAACAATCCGAACTTTTCTGATTGGGTTCCATTAATATATCCCCCAGAACTAAAAAGTAAAAAAAAAAAAAAAAAAACAACAACAGACACGGCTTCCTCCGCCTCATTTTAAGACTTATACCTCGAACTAGACATACACAGTCATCTCAGTACCAGAATCTATGACAAATGAGACGATTTTGATTTTGAAATCATCAATTCCCCCCCACCTTAGTAGTAATCTACAAACTTCACCTGCATATAGAATATACATTTCCCAACTTATTCTGTATTCAAGAGCTTGCAGATCCTACTCACCAGTGTCTGATTAAAAGGTTGATGAACCAGGGGTGTGACGTCAAACGCGCGATTCTACGTCAGAGTTTATGTTGATCTAACCATGTGTCTGTCATGGTAAGGATTCGGTCCCATTACTTAAAAGCTTTCAATCCTTTATTGGTGTATTTTACATAGATAAATAAAATCGTATAATAAAAAAAGCAAAACGAGATTGTTAAATTTGATGGTCTGCTATTTTGTACTTCTTTGTTACATTTGTTTGCTTTTATAGTGATTGAGATAATAACACAATGATGACTGCTCTACCCCTATTTTTGACATTTTTACCTATTGTGTCTGTTTGATTTGTTCATGCATCGTTGTCAATATAATGGAATATGATACGACTGTCATACAAGTGAGAGGTTTATCTAGCTATAAAACCAGGTTCAATCCACCATTTTCTCCATAAGAAAATGCCTCTACCAAGTCAGGAATATGACAGTTGTTATCCATTCGTTTGATGTGTTTGAGCTTTTGATTTTGCCATTTGATTAGAGACTTTCGTTTTTGAATTTTCCTCAGAGTTCAGTATTTTTATGATTTTACTTTTTACACATATTGTTTTTGAAGATTGACCATACATATTTTGTAATTTTTTAACTACTTTTTACTATAGTACAGGGAGCTCATAGGTGCTTGTTGTAATGATAAAAACATAAATTATAGACATTCAAGGTAGTGCAGGGGCTACAAGCATTTTTCAGAAAAACTGTGCACATCCTGCTACAACCATGAAATTTGGCATAAACCTTTCTCAGTCATTATTCTTTTATTTCAGATAGGGTGGCAATCTTTAAAATTCACCTCTTCCGGTAAAATCCAATATGGTGGACATTATACTTAAATCAGACCAATATCGATGGCTGATATGTGAAAAGGTGTTATAATTATGCTTCTATCATTATATTCAGCACAAATCTTTGTTCTGTGCTACTTTTGGAACATCATATAAATTATATGTCTTTAAAAACCCTACTTCCGATAAAATCTAATATGGCGGACACTGTACTAAAATAAGCGTAGTTTTTAGGGAGGGTAATTGAAATGCGTTTTAATGTATTGCGTCTATCTAAGCTATTATGGAGACAGTGGAGTCTGTCTGATGCATACTCTAACAAGTCTCCGAAAAAAGAATCTTGCTAACAATTTGTCCAGTTCTTTATGGATAATTGCTGCTGGGTTCCTCATTGCACCAATAGGTATGATAAAGTTTCTTACAATTTATACATTACTTTTGGTCATGGATCCAGGTTTATTTTTCTTAATAATGTCCATAAATTTATCAGTCTCTTAATGAGTGAATCGTTTTAATTTATCAACACTTTCGTCATCGTCTTCGTTATTTTCTGTGTTATGATCGTCATCATCCGGGAAAGTCATATTAGTCTTTGGCATTGATGGTCGTTCATGCTTTTCGAAATACTAAGTAAACATTATTTGCGATGCCTGCGCTATATTGTGCCTCCGCCTAAGATTTGTCTTTTCTTCGTAGCAGAATATATTTCTACTAATGCGTCCACCATTGCCTCCTCGTTTGTAATTTGATTGCGTTACGGAACATGTTGCTGTGTAAAATGAAGGACAAAAACTTGCAGACGATAGTTTACATATATTGGCATTCATCAAAAATTTCAAACAGAAAATCAGAGACATTCTGAAATCCTGTATGAGTCTTATGTAGACGAAACGCGCGTCTTGCGTATTAAATTATAAGCCCGGTACCTTTGATAACTATTTACAGTTTAAATTTCTGTTTCGTAGCATATTTGTTTTTTATACAGAAATCAACCAATATAAAAATAAAAGAAATAAATGTTGACCTAGTGATTGTGTAGTTGTCGAGGCGACATATTTGTATTGCAATAACAGAGTAGGTAATTAACAATACATTGTATTGCTTTCCTTTGTTTTTAATCAACGCCAAATTGTTCAGAACTGATCATTTATAAAATGGAAAAATATAAGAACAATTGATACGTGTGCCAAGATTTAGAACCCCACATATGCTGTTATGTTACAGTTACTGCATATCCTTAGGTTTTATATGACTGTTACATATCATTTGATGTTATATGCCATGCACGTGACAGTAGTTGAATAGAGGAAATAGAAGTCATTTTGTATTACAAATACGTCAACAACTACGCTGTAATATACATTTGAAATCATTTTTGTTATTTTCAAATTGATAGATATTGAACAATTCAATTATGCCATCCACGGTTCAGGTAAATCATGTCAAATATACCTGTACTATTATTCACCTGGTACTGGGTTTAAAACATATCTCTATCATATTGGATATTTGAGGTATTTTACAAATAACTTTAAGAAAGACAGAAAAGAAGGCATTCAATTCAAATAATGTAAATCCAATAGAAGCAGAAAATAACAAAAGTATTCTCCGAATGTGACACCTGTCTTATTTTTTAATCAAGTAACAATCTGATAATAAGTCACTTTCTATAACATAACAAAGTAGAAATTACGACGGATTGTGGTTACGACAAGCAGAAAATATTTATATTCCTAAATGTCGCCGATAAATGATATCGGAGAATGGAACATGTTGGCGTTTTCACCTTTTACAATGGCTGACTTCAACTTTTCCATTTGCAAATTATTGAGAAACCTTGATCCAGTAGCTGCTTTGTAAACAATAATCCCTATCAAAGTAATCGTTATAATGAAACACAACCTTTTGATTATCTTATCAATTAGCAGATATATATATACTACATATACAGGCGCTGCTGGAATGTTGCTGAACTAACTAGAGATCAAAACGTTTGAACTATTAATAAATGTTGTTGTGCAACATTTGAAGAAGCTAACTCATTAGGTACAAGACATTTTTAAAGCGTTTAAATGGCAGATCTTTAATTTCTTTTGATTACATATATTTTTGTTACAGTTTTGGAAATTGTTCATTAGCTTTTATAAATGAAGACACAAATTGATATTGACTCTGCTTGTCACTTAAATGCGCCGCAAATAATTTTGATATGCTGTCAGAAAATTGGATCCGAATTAAAATTTGATCAGGAATGAATGATTCTACAAATGATAGTTGGCATGCATTATGTTAACACCAAAAGAGTGAGTCGTCTTCAAATTGCTTTTTATTCGATATTTTGTTGACTTCATTGTTCAAGACCTCACAGAAGCTTGAAGACGAGGAACAACAAAAACAGAAATAAGTGTTTAATTTCTTATGATTTTATATATCAAAAAAGTATTAATCTTTAAAGCACAGACGTTGATGTATAAGAAACAGAAGTTGAAGCATCGTTCATACTAAATACAGTTCAAGCGGTCTTTTTTATTACGGAAAATTACATTGGAATTTGATGCAACTGTCATACAAGTGAGAGGTTTAGCGCTATAAAACCAGGTTCAATCCACCATTTTCTACATAAGAAAATGCCTGTACCAAGTCAGGAATATGACAGTTGTTGTCCATTCGTTTGATGTGTTTGTGCTTTTGATTTTGCCATTTGATTTGGGACTTTCCGTTTTGAATTTTCCTCGGAATTCAGTATTTTTGTGATTTAACTTTTTACATGGAAGACGTCCCACCGCAAGTAAAGTTTTGCGGGAATTCAAATGCTTTAACGTCGCACCAGTAGTAAGTTCCCTTGCAAGTGTATTGAATGCCCTTAAATGTATCATTTTGATAGAACTTTATATATTTCAGAAATAGATTAACTAATAGGTACTAACTAATTTGTTATATATTGTATACTAGTTTCTAAATACGCGACATCTCAGTACCAGCATCTATGACAAAAGAAACGATTTCAATTTTGAAATTATCAATTTTCCCACTTAAGTAGCAATATAACAAATTCACCTGCATATGGGATATACATTTCCCAACTTATTCGGTATTCAAGAAATTGCTGCTGCTACTCAGACTTTGTAAAACGTCATCAGTGTCTGAGCAGAAAGTTGATGAACCAGGCGTATGTCAAAGAACGTTTCGTTCTTTTTTTCTAAAATGGTTCATCGTAAGATACCAAGACCTTGTTGATAACTATTCCGTATCAACTTCACAAATGAAACACGATGGTCTTGAAGTTTATATTATGGGTACTAATGTTGTTTATCATCTCAATATCATGTTATAGTATTCATTTATTTGTCTTTTTGAATATTACTTTTACTGTTGAGTGTATTGTTTGTGATATCAATTTGACGTGGTTATGTACTTACACCTCCCGTCATAGTGTTATTGCACTACGGTAAATTTTTGTATTTGTGTCTTTCATCTTTGCTTGGAACCCTTGATGAATAGTTTCTTCCTACGCATTGACCCTTTATCAAGTAAATTGTGATAAGAATCATAAGCCCGGTTACATCGTTTCAACTGGGAGATGCATACTAGCGCAGCATGTTTAATCGCTACATTGTAATAGAAAGTTATTGATTTTGAAAATTAAATCTCACTTTTTTTTCGTAACGTTTCTATCTTAAGTCAGAATATGATGCACACTTAACGGAATCTTATGTATCCTTAATTATAATTATTTTGGTAGATGCAGTTGACATAAACTCATCATAGATAAAATGTACCTGGATATTCACTTAATGTTTAATCATTAAATGTAGGGAGACAATCTTAAATGATGAGCCTCTGCAAACCGTACAGCCACAACAACTAACTGTTTGTAGTTTTGCATTATCTAGATTCTGATATGTACTAACCTAACAAAATTGCATACATTATTAAGGTTGCCAGTAATATCATGAAGTTTCTGATTACAGCCTTCATATCAGCTGTTCTTACAAGCTTCGTTTGTAAAGTAAATAAGCTAGCACATTTGTAATCCATGAGTTGGGTTGTATCATGGTAGTGACATCTTTTTTCCCATGGACACATTAATACAGGCTTCGTGGATAAGAAAGGATTGTTGGACGAAAGATGAAAACGAAGAACATCTCACATACTGTGTAAATACAAAGTTGCATACATTCATTGTGCTATACTGTACAACAGTTGCGAAATCACCAGACAAAAACTATCTCTCTATGATATGAAAAGTCAATAAAAAAAGTGCTGAAAATGAACGAAGAAGATTACAAAATCAGGAAATGATTACACTGTGGAATGTACTAAATGGTAGCAGTTTGCTAATCTTTAAATAATTCAGGAAATAACCAGCATACTAGTCATAGCTTTTCAAAATAATAATCTGAATTTCATTGATGGCATCAGCTGAGACATACAACAATAAACCATGAAAGCTTCCAAAGAGATAAGTGTCTTCTCAAATGTACTCCTACAAAGTATATGATTTTGTTCTTTGTCTTATCCTTGTTGACCAATATATTCAATCTCAAATCGGATGCAGTAAATGCATTTTTTTTTTTGTTCCGGAAACAACTCGTGCAGAGGTAACTCTCGCAGTTGCAGGTAAAAAAAGATGGTCATCTGACTGTAAAATAAACTCTATATGTGTTGAAGTGTGATCACAGGGCTTCTCTTACATTTACCCTGTACGAAAGCTTAGAATGAAATATTCCAATTAAAGCAACATAGATAGGTTCTTATCCAGAGACATGATTTATCTTAACTAAATAGTAATATACAAACAATCATCATCAATGTGTGAAAAAAACCCACAATAATTTAATTCCTTACATGCAGAATATATCTGTTTCAAAATTACATGTGCAAATGGTTATTACTATAACATAGGTATTCACTTTCATATTTGATGTTTTCTTTTTTCAAGAATGGAAATACTGCGTTACATATAGCTGTTGAACATAATAGCAAGGCGATAATAACTCTTTTATTAGACAGAGATTGTGATCCATACAAACGAAATAATGTCGTAAGTACAAATACAAGATTATACTTTTGTGATTGTTTAAACATACATAGCTGTAATTGTTAATGCGATATATTAAATGGAACAGGTAGTGTTACTTCCGCTTGAATTAATTGGTGTATTCCTGTATGGTGTTGATATATCTTGTGATCTATAGTCTGTCATTTAAGCCGTAGATCTACCTTACAATAACAGAACAAATCTCAAATTTCGTTCTAACATTTAAGATATATTAAGTTTAAATAATTAATTCAACATATTACGTCATTTTGTCAGACCTCATGCTGATAAAGTTTAGATATGCGATGACGGTGTATGGTCACCATTGTAATCACACCGTTGTCCATTTAGACAAAAATGGTAGCACGTGTTTGTATAAATAAGAATTTGAGGACCTTTTTAAGAGAGATTTGTTCTAGAAATATTGATATGATTTAGATCGCAATAATCAAATTTCAGTAGCCTTTTTGAAGTGTATTATTATCGCTGTTTTCTCTGAAACACAGAATGTGCGTTTTCGTTTTAAAACAGTTAATACATTAAAATAGATCACACAATTAAAGATTTTAACAGAATGACAGAAAAAACAAAAACACCGACTGTATTAAAATGCACTGTATACCTTGATGTGTATATGGCGACAATTGAAAACAGGAGGGAAGCAGATATGTCAAGACAATTGATTCTTCGCCCATGTTTCAATCAGGGTATAAGAATATGTTTTATTTTCCCGATACTATCGAGGTGATATGATTGTCAATGACAAAAATTTACGTTAAGTAAAATAAAAAGGATTTAGGTCACCTCTAGTATATTTCACCGTACAACCATCAATAATGAGCAAAAATCATTACAAAAAAGTCAGCTACGGAAGACACCGACTTGAAAACATAAAGCAATTCAAAAGGGTTGGTCTGTGTACAAAACAATCACAAAAACAAAAACAATAAACACCCAACAATGAAAAAAATGAAATAACAATTATACCTACCCACAAAACACAAAAACGTTCAGGAAATGTTCCTGGAACGTTTCTGTTTCGTTGTGAAAACGTTGTGATATAACGTTGCTGGAACATTAAAGTGTGGACTACCAGTAACGTTATAAGAACGTTATGATATAACGTTATGAAAAACCAATCTGGAACCTTAATAGAACCTTGTGTAACCAATCTGGAACCTAAATAGAACATTGTGTTACCAATCTGGAACCCAAATTTAACCTAGTCTCAGACAACATTTGTACGTTGGCACAACAATGGCCCAACGTTGTTTTTAGACGTTGGCCCAATGTATAAGTGCAAAGTGGCCCTATGTTGGCCCAACGTGATGGCTAAACGTTGGCACAACGTTGTAAGATTTTATACAATACATAGGTCCAACGTTGGCCCAATGATAGAATAATAACGGCCGATGTTGAACAAACGTTGGACCAACGTAGTAATACAAACTTTTAACAAACGTTGGCACTCCATGGGTTTAATTTGTAAACTTTTCAATCCATATTAAGGATGCTAAAATCCCTTCCAAGCAACAACTGAAATAATTCCTGGTTTTTACATCAGTTCAAAATTGCGAATGTATTAGTTTTATGAAATGTTGCAATTATTGCGTTTTAAGGATCCACTGTTGTTATACCATTTTGTTTCTTACATACTACCCTGACAATTTGGTATATTGCGATGTCTCTCCATCTTCCTGAACATGCATGAAATATTTGCCACTGGACGTTTAAGCAACTAACAATCAATTAATCTTTCTCTCCAGGAATTGTACTTTAGAATTTTACCCATATTTGAATGAATTCAATCAACACATCCATGTTACCTATTTTTCTTAAATAATGAACACAAAGGTATGAATATATATAATTTATTTTAGCTAGACAACCAGCAAAGTGATAAAAGTTTAATTTTATGTATCTACACGTTGCTTAATCAGATCTAGAATGAAAATTATAAAGTCTATTCATGATAATTCATGACTGTATATGTTATTCATTTCATACAGTTATTTTCCTAGTTCTGTATTCTAACATGGTTTTTATTCACAAGAGTGTTCCTTTTGTTTTCGGCTACACTTTCTTTTGTCACTATTTCTGACTCCGTCTTATGTTTAATTCTTATCCAGTATAGCAAATCTTCATAAAAATTATTGCACTGCCCCTGTAATAAAGTAATAAATAAATGAGTACTCAATGTATACTTCTAAAGAATATACTAAATCCTAAAAAATAAGCAAAAAGACAAAAAAAAAATACATTATTTCCATTGTCCTGGCACAACAAAAATATGATTGTTACGCCAGAAATCCCCTTTTAATTGTAGCCAACAAAAGACACAAATCAATAATGAAATTTAACAAGTTTAATATACACAAGTTTACAAGACGTATTACACAAAAAGAAATGGCAACTTAACTGTCAAAATATATGTCTAATCTTTTGTCTTTTCATTATCCGGAAATCTTTTCGGGAATCCACGCAGAGTATTACGTCCAATAGGTCACAATCTAGTATGATGCTGTTAGTAAATAAAAATGTCAATCCAACTGCTGAGAATATTAATGTCTATCGATGTCTATGTCTATCTCTAACTTTCGGGTCTGAATACTTATATATATACTCAAACGGAAACTTCTAGATAACGCTAGATTAAATTACGCATCATTTGTTATGATCATTCTGGAAACATTATGTAAGTGAAATAGAAAGTTCTAATCATTCCATGAGTATCAATGATTGTTCTAGTTATTTCTAAACTGCATAGTTGTAACACAATGTGTATTACTTTGTACACAATGTAAAAATATATAATAGGCCATACAAAACAAATTAGGCCAACTAAATAAATATGATAGTTATAATATCATAACAATGATAAATAGGTAGAGAAAAGACTCTTTTTTAATATTTTACCTAGACTATACAAGGCACAGCAATAGGCATAAGGTATGATTTACCATATGGGTAGACCTCACCGTGCTAGCTAAGGTAAACAGGAAAATTTAGGGTAGATATGGATACAGGAAACAGAACCATGTAAAAAAAAAAAACGTTCTAACTAAATAAATATTTCTAGTGAAAAAAATACGAAGTCAAAATTAAATACACCAGCATTAACGGTGATATTAAACATTTTATGCATATATATCTACGAATTTCGAAGCCGATGTCGCATAAAAGATGGCTATTATGTTACTCACTTAAAGTAATTCATTCTGCATTTTGTCCCATCTCCATTTCCATGCATTTTCTAGCCAGAATATTGTCTATGATTCCTACCATAATTCCATTTGTACTCAAATACCTGACCTATAAATTTATATTATAATGTAAAATTGTATATTAAGAAGAATATCTACTTCAAGTAATTCATACACGAAACTGTCTGCCAATTTTATAGACTTTTCCTTTAGAAATATCCTAAAGTGTGATATATATATATATATTTTTTACATTTTCCCCTTTCTTTATATTTCAAGGAAACCCTTTTAAATGGCTTTCTTCTTATGATTTCCATGTCGTTTATTATAATAAATTAGATGATTTAGATATATTTATCACACATACATGCCGTTTCATTATGTTTTATATATAACTTTTGATGTAGTTCACTTTTATGTTTAATTATAACACGACATACATTTAATTTAAAGTAGCGTCAGCTTTTGTGATATTTACTCCTAGGACAAAAAAAAAAAAAAAAAAAAAAAAAAAAAATTCGTTCGAGTCCGTATATATATAAATTACAAGTTCTTGCACTGAATTTAAAAAAATTAAGAAATACAAACACTATTTTATATCTAAAACACCGGTGCTTTGCTTTTGCGCCAATTGGCATTTAATTTGCGCCAAAAAAAATCTTTCATTTGCGCCACAAACCATATTTCATTTGCGCCAAAAAAAAAGACAACTTTTATTTGCGCCAATATTTGCGTAAATAGTAAAAAAAAAAAAGAAAAAAAATAGATAAAAGAAAAAAAAAAAAAAAAAGACTTCTAATAATAAAGACAGGTTTTGATTGCATAAGAAAACATATTCCTCAGAAATCAGTCATCATAAACCATACAAAGTAATGTTAAAACCTTGATAAAACAGAGTTCTGTTATAAATCAACGTGATCATAAAACCTTAAAATAAAAGCTAAAAGAAAGCACTATACACAGGAGTATAATTGCAAGACAGTTTTAAGCACTATACACTAAGGTAAAGTTATAAGTCTGTCCTTATCAATTGTTATTCCGGCTTTGCAAGTTACACCTAAACGACTTGACTCCATTTTTCAGAACAGATGAAATTCTATATGTGTGATCATTAAAAGATACAGACTTATTTCCTCTGTTTGTCTCTGAATTGACAATGTTCATCTTAACACCTCAAACATGTCAACACTATACAATTCTATACCTCAGTTTTGTATTAGAAATGAGTATGAACTCACTCAATTATCCAGGGGAAATACCGTAGAAACAAATCTTATTCACGACAGAGCAATGAATATTTAACTTTTCCGTTATATATTACCTGTGAAATGGCGCAAAACGAAGTTTTTGTTTTTTGGCGCAAATGAGATATAACCTTGTGGCGCAAATGAAAGATTGGATTTTTTAAAAATTGGCGCAAATGAAATGCGCCCCTAAAACACTGTTACACATGTACATGTGTAAATGATCATATTTCACAAATATATCGTACATGTTTGGCGATTTAGAAATGAAAAAAAAAAAATTAAACTAACGAATTCTTTTATATTTGTATGAAGTAGAAATCAATAAACAACATTTTTGAAACAGTATGTAACAAGGTACATCCTAAAAGAGACTTTTCCATTGATAATAGTTATAAATGCAATCTTCATATTTAACAAAGATTTCAGAAATAAATTATTAAAATATTGGTAATATCCAATTTGTTTAATGATACTAATGTTCAGGGCACATTTGCATGTTTATATAGGATTAAAATGATTTAAACAAAATCTATTTTACCCGAAACGTAAGATCAACGCTATAAAATGATAGAAATTATATGTTTTATTTGTGAATAACATCCATTAGATTAAAAAAAAACATATTGCATTTGTCATTCATAATCATATATATATCCTAAATTGAGGTAAATTATATGGCCTTCCAAATACCGTTTCGATCCCTAACATCACTGAAGAGACATTAACTGTCGGAATCCGGATATGGTGTACAAATGTTTGCACCTCATGTGTGTGGTATACCATCTTTTCCACAAGTTTATTGTTTTCTGTTTGGTATTAAATTAATATTAAGGTCCATTTTGTTAATCTGGTTATCAATTTATTTGGCAATCGCCAATGGCAGTTAGCAGGGTTAAAGAACATCTGTTGTTCGACCTGTTAGTCAAATGCGTTTTGTTAAAATATATTTTTTCACTTTTCTGGTCTTTTAGAAAATGTTGTTTGTGCTGTATTTAGACCCCTCTACCAAGAAATTTGTTTTACATGCACACGTATAAAAATTGCGGTTTTATCCAACGCAATCATAGGTTTGAGCGTTGTTTTTAATTTAGACTTGTTTATAACCATTGTAAAAGGGTACAACATCACCAAAACATGATAATAAAAGAACAAATATAACTATAAATAGTTCGGATAATAGATATCCTTCATCAGTATGAGCACGATGTAAAATGAATCAGATCAATCTATTCTGATTATAAAACTATAGCAATCTTGAATTCTGTACAATAAAAAAAGTGAAACAGTTTCACCCGAACATCATATGTAGAGACGCTAATAGATTTTTAAAATTTCCCAAAAACGACTTAAAGACAATGAAAATAATAATTAGAGATATGAACTTGCACAACTCTAAAATTCAAAAAATGACGTCAGTTAAGATGTTACAACAACAGCGTGTAAATACATTTCCAAAAAACCAGCACTGATCGATATAAGCTGGTAAAATTTGTCAAACAGAGAATGCGTCTTTATTATCCCAAATAAATAGCAGTTTTATAACGAAAAGAAAAAAATAATGGTAAATTTGGACTAAGGTTAAATAATTGGACGTGGATGCGTACTTGTACATCCCTACCAAATGAAAAGAACCCTGGTATTTAAACTAGTAAAATTCAAAATATTCCAAACGAATCCTTCAAACTGTAAGAGTCAAGTAAGTAGGCGGAGTAACTGGAAACAAATGATGTCATGAAAATGAGTGATGGTAGGGAAAATGAGTGACTCATTCTATGTTTTTTTATTTATGCCCTCTTGGGAAATGTCCTTAGCTTTCTTATCCAAAACCTTTCCCGAGCAAGTCTTTCGGCCCTTGACCAACCTTCGTTGTGGTCTATGATTGTGATTGTAAGGTTTTTGAGATCAGCTTGGGCGTGAAATTTTGGGTGCTTGGCAATAGTTTGCCAATTGGCACGGATCAAACGTGAAAGGTTAGTAAAGGCGGGATTGTATGTTAAAACAAATGGAACTATTTTGCTGCGGCTCTTCTGTTTGTACTGTAATAGGTCATTGCGGCTGTTGTTATTTGCACGCACAAATCCCTTATCTATCTATCTATCTATCTATCTATCTATCTATCTATCTATCTATCTATCTATCTATCTATCTATCTATCTATCTATCTATCTATCTATCTATCTATCTATCTATCTATCTATCTAGGGGCCTCGGTGGCCGAGTGGTCTAAGTAGTTGCTACTGTAATCACTAGCCAGTCAACACTGAGGTTGTGAGTTCGAACCCCGCTCGTGCGGGTGCACTCGACTCCAGTCTTAATTGACTAGGATTGTCAGTTTTCCTATCGAAGGTCGGTGGTTTCTCCGGGCACTCCGGCTTCCTCCACCAATAAAAACTGACCGCCACGAAATAGCCCAAAAGTGGTGCTTAAAAGTGGCGTAAAAACACCAAAATCAAATCAAATCTATCTATCTATCTATCTATCTATCTATCTATCTATCTATCTATCTATCTATCTATCTATCTATCTATCTATATATATATATATATATATATATATATATATATTCGTCTAAACATCAGCCCAACAATGTTAGATCTGTAAATTTGCTTTCGCAAATTTTTTGCCCTCGCCGGGATTATATGTATATATATCACAATTTTTAAAGTAACAACTTACATGTTTCTTTCTCTTTAGAAGATGTTATTTCCTCTTTTTGTTTTCTTTGTTATCACTGCTTTCTTACAAATACACGATAGGAAATAGCCTCAAAAGTGACCATCCCATTACATTCAGATTTCCTATAACCTTAATTACCATAGCAACCATATTTGAAATTTGTCTAACATCTGGTCAACCTTATCAGAATATGCTTGATTACCAGAATGGCTGTATCAAATATCATTCTGTATATAATTGCTAATTATGTTTCACGACTTAAAGTTGAATGAAAAAGGTTATAATGAAAAATGAAAATAATAGATTTAAACTTTTAATCAGGCAATCTGTGTTTAAGGACGATAAAGGTTTGATTAATATGCATGATGGCAAAACTTTTACTATATGTCTGTATATATATATAGTTGTCACGAAATATCTTGAACACTATAGAGGGGAAACTCCTAGAAAACTTTAAAAATGAAACTTCTAGAATACTGTAGAAGTTTTGATTACACATCGTAGATTATTATCATTCCAGAAATATTAATTAAATAAAAAAGAAAGTTCTAATCATTCCATCAGTATCTATGATTGTTCCAGCGATTTCTAAACTGAACAATTATACCATTATTTTGTAAACATCTATAAATATTATGTAAACATATTAAAGATGTTATAAGGCCACACAAAATAAATTAGGCCAAGATAAGCAAACATGATAATTACAATAACATAACATATCAAATAGAAAAATCAAAAGCTCAAAAGCCTCATACGAATGGTAAACCACTGTCATAGTCCTCACTTGGTAAACGAATATCATTGTGCAGATAACAGTGGGTTAAACCAGTTTCTACAACTAGCTTAACCTATCACTTTTATGACAGCCGCATACTACTCCATTATATTGACCAAAAAATGTAAGCAAAGCAAACAGACTTAATAGGTAAATATGTCAACAATTGAAATACAACAGTCAGCATTGCGTTATAGTCTTAATCACTATTAAAAAAACCCAACGTTGTCATCAAAGAAAAACAAAATGTCATAAATACACTCTACAGGCAAAGCAAATAAGCCAAAATGAAAGACAAGAATAATAAAAAAAAAAAAAAAAAAAAACACCATAGCACAATTTCACAAAGGCGGGAAAACACCGAATTATAGGCTCCTGACTTGAGATAGGGAGATACACATTGTTTTGGGTTATTATTAGCAGGCGCTAAACCATATCTTTATCATAAGACAGTTGGGTAATACATGATATGACGGGCTTCAACATGTGTTCGAGTGCTCAATTTTCATCATAATCTAGGACAGTGTTGTAACAGCAACAAATACAATATACATAAACAAAAATCAATTGAATTTAATTCAGTTGACTGACAAGAAGCACAAAGAACAACTGACAAATAGACAAAAAATGTAGTACCGATATAAGAGTACTCGTAACTAGTTCAAAACTAACAAATACATTATGTTTCCCAAACTAAATTATAATCCAGTAAATATCTAAAGGATTTAGTGTAAAGAGGTCATAAATTGTCAAACACATCTTAATCACTTGCTAGTTATCACTCTAAACGAGTTGACACCGATATGTTTGTCGTCTTCATTTAACCTTATAATTGACCACAACAAATAAATGAAAATATTGTGACAACTTTCCGTAGTAGACCAAGTAATCTTTTAAGAATAAAATATCCGCTGTTTAGATGTGCACATATATTGTTAGACGTTAATCGTTTTGATGTTTGCATCTAATTGAAATATTCAACTACATAGCATTAAATTGCAGAAAACTATTGTTGCATGTTTTGTTTTTATAATCAAACTGCGTACTGACGGATGTTTTTGACGAAGGCCTTCTAATCAATATCAACCTGAAATTTGTATTTACTTAGGTTGATAGAGGTGTTAGTAAGTTAGCACAAATCCTTAAAAGAATAAAATGTAAATTTGCCGTCAATTTCTAGAGACTAAAATGGTTACTCAATTATGTTGTTCATGAAGAAGACATAATGCAAAACGGATATCAGTGATTGTTTACCCATAGTTTATATACTATTATAACAAATCAATTCGACGTCAATATTCTTTATTTTCTAAATATTAGTCGTTTTAAATCTGAAATGAAAGAGGCTAACTGTATCGTTGGTAAGAGAGTCAAATAGAAAACGTACGAGAGAAGCAAGCAATTCCAGAGAAAAGTCGACATTGTCATGACAAAAGAACGAACAACCACCAAAAAGACAAACAACAGTGCAAAATACAAAACGGTGAAAACTAAAGACCGAGTTAAACCAAATCCCAAAAAAATCGGGTGGATCTCAGATGTTCCGGTATGGTAATCATACCTTCCTCCAAATGTGTTGCCCGTCGTGTTTTGCATGTTAGTACAACACGGTCAAAAATCAAATTCAGTAGGTCACATTTGAGGCATCCTATCCATGACAAAAGTTAAATCACAAACATACTGAACTCCGAGGAAAATTTAAAACGGAAAGTCCCTAATCAAAAGGCAAAATCAAAAGCTCAAACACATCAAACGAATGGATAACAACTGTCATATTCCTGACTTTGTACAGGCATTTTCTATGTAGAAAATGGTGGATTGAACCTGGTTCAGCACAATTTTTGTCAAGAGCCTGTAATTCTGTGGTTGTCGTTTATTGCTATGTTACATGTTTGTTTTCGTTCATTATTGTTTACCTAAATTAGGCCGTAAGTTTTCTTGTTTGAATTGTAGTACATTTGTCATTTAGGGCCTTTATAGCTGACAATACAGTATGGGCTTTGTTCATTGTTGAATGCTGTACGATGAACTATAGTTGTTAATTTCTCTGTCATTTGGTCTTTTGTGAAAAGTTGTCTCATTGGAAATTATACCACATCTTCTTTTTAAACATGATATTGCACACATTTATTTCGTGATGGAATTAAGAGTTGGTGACACCAGTATAGGAGGGATTCTTGAAGATTTATGTACACCAAAAGAGGCAACTATATTAATTGTTCATTGACGCATTAGATAACGCCGATGCTTTGTAAAGCAAGAACAAATTAAAATACTGGTGTTTCTTTAAAAAAAGATCTAAGATCACCTCCAGCATGTCCAGTGTTAAGTGGGTGTCTTGTTGCAAAATCCTTAACTTTCATAATGTGTTAGACTGTCTGTCGTTTGCAGTGTTTTTTTTTTTTTTTTGTACAGTTCGATCAAAGCAATGCCCTCAGGACAGATCATATATGTTTCAGTTACTAAGCACATTAATATGACGTATAACAAGACTCAAAAATTTGAAATAATAGATATTGAAATAAGCAGATGTAGTATGATAGCAAATGAAATCAACCAAACTTCAATTAATTTGGATGTAAACTATTATGAGTTCAATCAAGTAAATCTCTAGCATTTAATGCATTTGTACTAGGTGATGAAACATGTTTTGAAATCGAATAGATTTCACTAACCAGAGAAAAGATAAATCATATAAAAATTAATATTTATAGCTCGTAACTGATTTATACATCCCTGGTTTTCAAATGTTAAGGCTTAAGCGTTAATGATTGCGGTTAGTTCAGAAAATCACTTTGGACACTCAAAATATTTATTTCTTCTTTTTCATAAGTTTCCAAAAAGTAAAATAACAAATAAATACCGAAATCCAATTAGGATTAGACACATTTCTATCAGTCTGCTGCAGTTATGTCGTTCTTTTTTTCAAAGGGTTTAAATCAGTTTCAACTTATTTATACAAATAAATTATTTTTGTGTGATTCAGGGGAAGAAGGCAAGTGAGCTAAACAATAACTTGGAAATACGACAGTTATTTAAGGTACTGTATGAATTGAACATTCTTGTAATTAGTATTTTTATTTTTTTAAATATTGTTACAAGTTGAGTAATTACTGTCTGTTAATGAATAAATGTATATTCTGAAAATATATATTCGTTAAGTATGTTAACATTTAAATGCGCAAAGCTTTTAATATAAGACGCACACATGAACTTTATTTTCGTTTGCAGGATCATGAATCACGCCTGCCTGGTAAGTATGTTTTACCGATAAATTTAACTAAATAAACTGATTTGCAAAGTACAAATTTGATAAGGAACAAATATGCATCTATTATTTGAATTTGTTTGTAGAATAAATAATTTATCATTTGATATATTAACTTTATTACTGTTTTTTCTCAATACATAATGATACATTTGTTTTGGGGACATTTTAAACAGTTTTAGAATCGAGCGTCAATGATGAGTCTTTTGTAGACGTAACGTGCGTCTGGTGTAAATTTGTTTTCTATAATTTATTTACGACCATTTGGTCAATGTCTCTGCTGGTGAAAGTTCCCTTCAGAGAGTATCACCAACTCAGTAATTAGTACTGTCTGTGGTGTTAGCTAGTTAAAGGATCCGGACATCTGGTCAAGTAGTGGTTCGATTGTGAAGACCTTGAAGGTCTTCTGCGGAATGTACTTAGTATTTACATTGTCATAATTATAAATTAAATGCTAAGGATGTGCACCCCAGGACAAGATTACCGTTGATGTTTTTTGCAAATTTTTCGAAATGTTTGACCATCATAGCTCTTTAACTTTTACCTTATTTGACCTCTTTAACTTTTTCTATTCGAGCGAGTGAGTTTTTGAGTTTGTTGTAGACGAAATGGTCGTCTGGCGTTAAAGGTTGCCTGGTATATATGATTAATTAATTTACAGCAAGCGCAGATTGAGTTACATATGTTTTGGTTTTTTCCAAATTCAATTCAGAAAATGTTTATAGTTTAGGGAGTACTTGTGATGATCTATATAATGAAGAGTATTTGAAAATATTCTTTTCATGAATGTATGTAGATTGCACCTCAGTTTACACAATTAAGTTCCTGAAAGATTTAAAAGATTAAAAGAACATTCACCATCGTTCACAAAGTAGTGTTTATGATACGAAAAGGACGAGATCATGTTAACATTTACTACAATAGGTAGAAATATATCATGAAGACTTTGGCGGGACGTCGGGATTGGTAAAATAGTAAAAGTTAAAGGAATGTATGTCAATGAAAGAGCAATAACCTTTATAAACAACATTATGTAATTTCGAATCGCGTTAAAATAATGGTGGCCGCGGTTTGTCGCCTTAGTAATAACCTATATCTGTATATGCAGTGTATACAGGAAACGGGTTTTGGGCATGGGTTGTGCTGTCTATAGACTTATAATTTTCAATTGTCCCTTGTCCTCCTGTTGTCTTCCCTCTCTATTTAAAACATGACTTTACACACGCATAGGTTTTGGGCTTGTTTGTCCTAGAAACCGGACAAATTCAGACATAACTGTTTAAATGGTTAAGGCCGTAGGTTGACATTTAGTTGTTAATTTCTGAGTTCTTTGGTCTCTTGTGGAGAGGTGTTAAACTAGCAATCATACCAGATCTATTTTCATATAATAAGATATATTTTCGGTTTTACTTCTCCACAGAATTACCCAGGAAAAGAAAAGCAAACGTACAAAAAATATGCCCGGTAGTTATGATCAGATAGAACACACTCAGTCAGTATAATGGTTAACTATAGGATGAAGGATAACCCGTACTACTGCACTAATCTGTAAATTTTAAATATTACATGTAAAGCTTACAGTGGTTATTCGAATTTCCAGGTCTTCCAATTGAAGTTAAGAAATTTGATAAAAACTCAGCGCAAGTTTTTTCCAGTTTATTGGGAGAAGAAAGTTACCTTCATTTTGAGTCAAGAGTAATGTTAGCTGGAGAACATGGTACAGGGAAGACAACTATTGACAAACATCTTGTTGGTAAACGTCCAACTAGATTCAGAAAGTCAACTGATGGAATAGAATTATACAACGGCCTTTCCTACTTTGACTGTCAAACAAAGGAATGGCTTGGAGGACAGCAAGGTAAGACCTAAATAGCCAAATAGCCATTATGTCGGTGCTGGGTAGGCACTACTGACATTGTATTGTTAAAATTTACGGTTAAAACAATTTGAAAACTACTTGAATTTAAGGAATGTATGTCCCTCATACAAAAATTTGATTTCATTCCCAGCTTTGGCTATATTATTTGTCCTTTTTGGCTTTACCAGCTCTACACCTTTTTTTCAATTTATATTTTGAAATATTTTGGACCCGAGCATTACTGAAGAGATATTTATTGTCAAAGAGCTCATTTTGTAGAGGCAAATTTGGTGTTGTTTATTACTTCTACTTGGTCGACACCACTGCATGTGTACTGTAAGTTTCCGGTGGTATCAACAGCCCCAACAAAGTACTTCAGTACTTTTAATTAGATGCATATATTGTGTTATTAATAGTTGGTGTTACAAAGCTTTGGAGCTTTGATTTATTGCACAGCTTTTGTCATTTTTTGTCCTTTTTTGGTTTTATCAGCTCTTTAATTTTTAATGCAGGTTGCATTTTCAAGTATTTTATCTCCGAGCTTAAATTACGAGACATGTGTTATCAAAATGCGCATCTGGTACAGAAAGTACCACTTATAATATTAAAACGACCAAAGCAAGTCGAGTGGAAATATGTGTTCCAGTTACAATTTTTATACGGGAAAGTTCTCTCAAACACAGAAATATCAAAAAAAAAAATTTCAAAAAGCGGAATCAATTCCTAGGAGTAAACTTTTAGAATACAAAGATAAAAGATAAAAAGAAAAATAAAAGGACTCCATGTGTTCTTACTTACCACCAATCTCTCAAAAACAGCTTTGGTGTCATTCGTGAGCATTGGAAAACAGTTGAAAAGAATTCAAAATTATTCAAGATTTTTCCAGATCCTCCCATGATAGCTTTTAGGCAACCCAATAGTCTGCGAAACCTACTAGTGCCGGCTGAAGTGTCTGATAATAGAAGTACTTCTGGAGAATGTCGTTCGTGTGAAGAAAAGCGCTGCAAATGCTGCCTACAGATGCAGCATTCATCAACGTATCACAGTAAGGCAACCAAAAATAACTATAAGATATTTTGCAATGTTACCTGCAAAAGTATGAATGTTATTTACATACTGAAATGTTCGGTTTGTGACCTCCAATATGTTGGTGAGTCAAAGCAGCCTTTCCACAAACGCCTCTATGATCATAGGAGTGATATTTCTAAGAAGCCACTTCTCCCAGTTTCTCAGCATTTCAGACAGTCGGGTCACAAACTTAATGACTTTAACCGCATGAGAATCCTAGTGATTGAACAGAACATTCACTGGAGTGATGCCCAGCGACAGGTTCGGGAAAGCTTTTGGATAAAGGAACTAATTGTACATTATCCAAACGGCATCAATAAGAAATACTAAGTTTCTTTTTTCACTCATTTTGGAATGTAAATATTCACAGTCACGTATATTGGAGTATCGAGTTTTGTTTATATTATGATGTTCAAGATTATGGATTAAAATCAAAAGACCAAAACTTACCTGTATTACTGATCTTTTTTTACACCTACAATCAGTGTTATTAAAATTATTGACACTGACGAAGGCTATTTGTTAAGCCGAAATATTTGTCAACACGATTTAATAACAACGTCTTCGTTTAATACCATCTTATATTAGTACCGTTGTGCAAATTTTTAGACTTATACATAAAAGGTCTAATAAAGCAAATACAAACAATTTTGTTTTTTTCTTAAATTTTCCTGTACCAAGTCAGGAAATATTGCAGTTGTTATCAAATAGTCCGTTTCGTTTTTATGTTGGCGTTTGTTTTTGTTGCATTTCAGTTTTGCTGTTGTTCCGTTGATTTCCTCTTATAGTTGATGTGTTTCCCTCGGTTTTAGTTTGTAACACGGATTTGTTTTCCCTCAATCGATCTATGACTTTTGAACAGCGGTATACTACTGTTGCCTTTATTGAGACAGGTTTAAACATTGTTGATTGATTTAAGAAATCGTCGATGTCATCAAACCAAGGTATAAAGATGTGATAGCTATTTCATACATGTATCACTATTTGTTCGTCTTAATTGTATAGTCTTGGGTATACATACGTGATATTAAAGTTTTGGTTAAATTAACCCGGAAGTCTTTAATTTGTAATCTTGTGCTGGTACACAATTGTCTCGTGATAAGGGAAGGGTTGAGCGCTCGGAAATATTTAATTCCAATATATATCGGCCTTTCACACGTCAGGACCTTATATTTCTCTCCAATACAATATGTATGGGCCTTTCGCAAGTCCGGATCTTATAATTCAGTGGTTTTAGTTAGTTGCAATTTTTATTTTATTAAATAACATTTCGTCATGTTAGGTCCCTTGAAGCTTGGTATTCGATATGGATTTTGCTTATGTCGGAAGTGCGTACGCCTACCTAGGTTAATTACATCAACGTCACATGGTCTACATCTTTATGGTTATGTAATGCACAACCTTAAAGTCCAAGAAAAGCATGTTGACCTACCCCAACAAAGTGTTCTGATTTCTGACTGTTCAGTTTGTGATCTTATTCCTAAAGAAGTGGTGAAATTTACCAAAGGTACGTTCTAACTAATACATTTTGAAAGTCAGACAATAAGCTGACAACGCCATTGCATTCAAAACAAAACATAGAAAACTAAAGATTGAGCAAGACGGACCCATAACAAACCGGAGGTGTTCTCAGATAACTGGTCCGGGAACACAGTTATCGTCCTTTGATTTTCGTTGTCCACGAACATAGTCCCTATTGTTGACAATGTGTTACTTGTCAATTTTTTTGTATACCCCTTCTAAATTTATTTCTCCATGTTTTATGCCTCAAATAGCAAGTAGGGGGATGAAATTACACTGTAAAATTTTGTTGGGTCATTTCAAAGTAAAGAGCAATTTTGTCCAGCTGAAAAAGGTTACAAGTTAGTAAATTTAGAAACTGTGCTTTGGCAAATTCTCTGAATGATTTAATTTTGTCAATTTGTCAAAAAGCATGAAACTAAAGGATTAACACTTTTATTTGATAGAAATTCTGCAAACAGACCAATTGTGGAACTATATGGTCAAAATAAGCATGTCAAAGCTTTTTCAATGTTAATTTATACGTGGCATTCTGACTGTCTATCCGACAACTTTTCATGTGTCAATATTTTGTGTTTCGAGGCTTTAATCAAGTTTTAAAACACACTTGTGACGTAAATCTATTGTTATAACTCTCCATTATTTTCCAGGAATGGAGAGTTATTTCTTATTGTCCATCTTTAATTAGGCGTATGAAATACCCTGAGGGAAAAATCTTTGTGACTAATACCTAGACTTTGTAACTGATGACAACAATTTACCTAGAAGACTTGCCCCAAGTACATTTGATATTTATATTTGTCCCCTCTAACATAGTTTCCTATCAAAATGCAGTAGTTTTACTTAAAACCCCCTTTTGAATTAATGTTCCATATTACTGCGTATTTTTATAGGAAAAGTGAAAGAGAAGAAAATAAAAATAAAAAGTGTACTTGTAAGAAGTGATTACAAACATCAGACAAGAAATACATCTGCACTTGTGTTCGTTGTATCGGTGTTAAGGGGACATGATGACTGGTACTAAAAAAAAAAGAATATAGGAGCACTGCATATTTATTACTATACTCAGACATTTCCAACATCAAAACACAACACTGACTGAAATATTAAACTTCACTTCATGGAAATATTCAATGTAATTGACAAATTGCCATCAGATTTGGATATTTTGAACTTTCCGGAATCATCGTTTTCACTATCGGTTCGTCCTTGGATAACGGAATTGATTTTCCTTTTCTGTTTTTCATTTGTTCTTTTGTAATTTCTTACAGCATTCGATCTATGACCCGCGACCTCGCATATTAATTGCTCATCTACACTAGCGTCGTACATCCTAGTTGCGGCAGAAGCTCGAAGCGAGTGGTTAGTGCGGTAACCACCTATACCTGCTTCCTGACAAATGCTAGCTACAATGTTAGCGAGGCTATGTCTACCAATTGGTTGATCAGCATACCAAATGTTTCCGTTTGGAATTTTGAAAGGTCTCAAGTACAACGCATCAGATTTCCTTGAAAACGGTGGACAGTGAGAAGCATATAATTCAAACAAATTCACAACGCACCTAGCTTGATTTTTGGTATTTTGATATGCCACCACAGATTTTCTTTTAACGTTTTTATGCTTGATACCTCCTTGATCTGCCTTTGATTTTGCTTCAGTATAAATCAAACACTTTGAACCATTTTTTTTTCATTTATTTGAAACTGCGATGAATTTCCCCCTTTTAAATCTCTGTGTTCCTGGCCACCTCTTAACGCAAAGTTTAAGCCTATTAAATAGACTAACGTATTCAATAAATGACGAGCGTTATCAGATCCTAATGAACCGCTTGCCCATAACTTTTCTTCCTCCTCCAAAGAAATTTTTTTGGCCTGTTTTTTAGGAACGCGAACTTTTGCTCATAATTTCATTACATTATCTAGGGAATTTTTTATCTGAATAAAGCTAGAATCAGATAGAAACTTATGATTATATCCAAGTGTATCCATGTATATAACTGTAAACAAATAACTAGAGAATAAAGCGTATCTGGTGGATATTCAGTTCCATCAGTTTTACGAACTTCACAAATAAAGCGGGAAATGGAATAATTCAATTCATCAAGCGACATTTCAGCCAGATCTACGCGAATTGGACTAAGTCCCACATTTGGATCATTCGCCCTAATATTTCTGGTAGATTTCCATTGTTTGAATAAGGTCGTTGCCCACTTGATTTTGCTCATGGTACTGTCAGCAAACCTACAATATTAAGAAACAATAATAAATATTCAAGCAAACACGCAGCAAAAATACATATCTACTCTATATTTCAATAATATTAATCGAATTGCAGTTATGAGAGAGAGAGAGAGAGAGAGAGAGAGAGAGAGAGAGAGAGAGAGAGAGAGAGAGAGAGAGAGAGAGAGAGAGAGAGAGAGAGAGAGAGAGAGAGAGAGAGAGATCAGTAAAGAGAGTTGAATTTATAAAAGAGTATGGTTAGGGTAGACGTTAACGAGACAGCAACCTAACGATATAAAAAAAAGGTCTAGGAAGGTCAGCATACACGACTAAAAAACAAATGTCTATAAAACGAATATTTTCTAATAATGTATGAATAAAGGGAGACGTGGTGTATACACCAATGAGACAGCAACCCAACGATACAATATAAAAGATATCTAGATAGGCGACAACATATACAGTTTTCAACAATAAACAGCTTCATATCGTTTAAAAAAGTTAATAACTTAACACAAACTGTTAAAGATCTGACAATACGAAATTCCTCAAATAAATTTCACAAAAAAACCAAGAATATAGGACATGCAAATATATGATTGTTTTATGTCACTATTTATATCTAACTATAGAATTATACATTGCTCCCAAATAGCTCCTGATATAGAAGTATAGTATTTAACCGTATTTTGTATGTCCGGCTGTAATCAAGTATCAAATGGAAATTAAATTCCGAACCTTAATCTTACTATCCATATCTGTAAATTCGTTGGTTAAAAACTTAAATAAACACTGTTTGCGATTAACCATGATGTATTGTATAATATAAGTTCTTTTTTGTGCACAAGTAACAAAAAAAAAAAAACCCCAGTATGAATAAGAAGGCGATATAGGTCAAACTTTTGTTTAGTCCGACTGTGACAAAATACCGACAAAAACTTGACGGCCGGTCGAATTTTTTGTGAGAAATTATTTGCTAATTTCTAAATATCAAACTAAAATATTTATTTTGAATACAGACAAGGGAAATTACGCAAACTTCCTTATTTTTTTTTTTTTTTTTTTGATGTACAGATGAACGAGAAGACTTTATCACGGCATACAACTGATCCTTATCATTTTGTATGAGACCTTTATGATGTAATCATGCACAAAGGAAGACTGCTTTACATTTTGCTTTTATTTCTTCATTTCCAGAGTTAAATGGGTCCTGTTATATATTTCTTAGTTAACTAAGTATAATCGAAAAAATATCAACATGATATTTGACTGACTGTTGATTGCTTAACGTCCAGTGGCAACTATTTCATAACCTAAATGATGACAAAGCACGCACAATGCCTCATGATTTTGAATAACTGTTTATTTTGTGTTTTGAACAAAACGTCAGTTTATAAATATATCAAACATAAGTTACTTACTTCTTTGATTGCATATCTTCGATTTCTTTATCTGTCTTTGGCTTGTGAAATCTTGAAGTTGATGGTTGATGACTTTTACTTTCAATTTTTGAGACATTTATAAGTAATTCGTCGTCAGACTGTGTTAATTTCGGATTGGAAAAACCTTCGTCTTCAGAAATATCAGAACATGCAACTGAATATGTTTCACTAGTAGTAGTAGTATCATATCCCAAGAAAAAATTACATAAATCCAAGTTATCATCATTGGTTTCTTGTGAAAATGTGTTTTGCGTAAAAACATTTCCTCACCGTCCGAACGTGACATAATCCAAACTTGGACACTAGCTACTATGGACTTTCTTGTTAAAATCAACCCAATTTAAAGCAACTGTTGTAAAAGAACTCACTAGTGAGTTTATAACTACTCATATAGTTTAGTAAATTCTTTTAAATTTTAAAAGGTTCAGTGAAGGAATGGTCAAGTGATCAATAATTTATATATTTTATTGTAATACAAAAATTGCAAATATTGTAGTGTGTTTGTTATTTTTTAAGTGTGTTTTAAGTGATAGAATGTCCAAATAACTGTCCATTCCTGGGAAATAATGGGCGTCGGCCCTTCGGGCCTCCGCTCCATTATTTCACAGGAATGGACAGTTATTTGGACTTTCTCTATAACGTATTATTCATTTGTGAACTCTGAATCTACAGAAAAGAAGATTGTCTCAGACAAAAAATGCAAAATGTGTTGTATGAATGGTCCTCGTCTAACGCCCTGTTTGAAGCAAGTTAAATGTGAGGAGCTTGGTACATAAAAGTTAAATTCCATAACAAAGATTTCACTAGAATTGTACAAAAAAAATCACTTTACAATGTCTTTTGTGCCTGTTTCATTTCACTCAATATCTTTCTTTTCTTCTGTAGGATAGCCAGTTGTTCATATATGTGCCTGTTGAGACTAAAATTGCATGCAAGTTTATCATTAAAAAGTCAAAAATCTTAATATCAGACCATACTGTCTCTGCCAAATAGTTGAATGCAAGAGTCTTTATGTGCTCAGAGTTCTTGTATAATGTAATCTGAGTATAGAAATGATAAAACAGTAACATTTTTTTTTTTAATTTTCTATAGCTTCAGTATGCATTTTTAAATGTAAATATGTGCTACGGCCCAAATTGACCCTAAATTATTTTCAATCTTACTTGGCCTTAGACCATTTTATACTCATATGATATGCTATTTGTATTTTTTCTTTCCATTTAAAGTACATGAAATACATATGTAAGGATTATTTATAAACAAAAATCTTCACAAATTTAAGATTGCTGGAAAATATTACATCGTCATGTAAGGCCCCCCTTCATTGGAAAACTTCCATTTTCAGGCAGAGGCTTATATTAATTTGACTTTTGAATAATTGTGATAAAACTGATACATCAACTGAGTATTCTATTGTTTCTAATACATGATATATCAAATATTAAGGCATTTAAAAAGTATTTTTTGCAGTATTTTAATTTTTAGAGCCCCAAATATTGATAGTTGAAATTTTTCAAATTCAACGACAAAATGTATCACGCAAAGTTAAATATAGTATTGATCTTATTGTCTATAATATATATCCAATTGTCATGACACTTTGTTAGCAGTCTCATAATTCATTAGGCTTTGGTCATACCAAGTCTTATTAAGATTGGTAAAGTCTTTCTATCCTATAAGGTCCGGGAACACAGTTATCCACGAATATTATCCCTAGTGTGGACAGTGTGTTACTTGCCATTTTTTATACCTCTTCTATATTTATTTCCTCATGTTTTATGCCTCAAATAGCAACTAGGGGGATGAAATTACACTGTAAACAAAATGGGTCATGAATTTTAATGTAGAGTAGTGATTTGGTCCAGCTGAACTACGTTAAATATAAGCATTTCGGAAACTGTCAAAAGATTTCAAGACACCTTAACCTACAATTGTCCATATTTTGAGTTAGAGCTGATGAAGTTTTCTATAATTTATACTTTTGATATGATTTGTCCCAAAAGTAGTACAACATACTGTAAAAATATTATTAAGAAAACCCAGATGGCATTTTTTTTTTAATTTTCATTTATTGTCTAAAAAAAAGTCACCAAGTAATAACTGTGTTCTCGGACCAGTAGCTGTGGAAAGGTAAAGATATCATGCGTTATATGGTGACACCCATCGTGTCGCACATCTAAGTTGAAAAACGATGATACGTCTATACAGGTAAGTCACAGTCGACCTAAGAATGACTGGATTGTGGTTAAGACAATATCCGTCTTTATATGTGAAACGAATATTCCATAACGGTCATTCAACTCGTCAGAGCGTCATTTCAAAGGGATGGTTTCGACTTCACCACTTGAAACTATTGGTGTAATAGCTTTTTAGCAGCAAAATGCATGCCCTGAAATATCGTATCAAATTGGAGATATATATATGAAAGCTATAAAGCAATGCCAAAAATGGAAGAAATACGTTAAACTTTGTACTTATACAAATATTCATTTCGTTCATTTTTTCTAAATATTAAATATTAGTACATTTATATTAAACTTTGCCAACACATATAATGTAGTATGAATAGTTTTAGATAATCTCTTATTTAGATTTTTCCCTGGAAGAAATCACAGTTTGCAGATCCCTTTTACGAGGAGACAAAACAAAACAAAAACAAAATGTTCTATTAGCAGATACTACATCATCCAGTCCAAATATATCAAATGTGACAGAAGACGCATCAATGTCGGCCAGCGAAGAAGAGCTGAAACATAAATCGAATGAATCACAATCGTTCGATGCCACGTCACCTACTGAAAGCTTCGTGACAGAATCTTGGAAAGCCAAAAACTTGTCTGAGCCTCATTTTAAAACCTTACCTGATTATGCTGCTAGCTTGGCAATAAGTATGGAAAAGAAACTATCAGGTCATGTTGTAGGACAGAAATCAAAAATAGTAGACAACGATGACACATATGAGTCAGATGTACAAGATAAACTTCGTAGTTTAGAAAGGCAATCCGATAGATTTGATTTTGATGGAAAAGGTGCAGATGGCTTGAGCACAAGGAGTGAACAAGTTCCACACGATTATACAACTGCAAACGAAAATTCGGATGCTGCAAAAAACAGAGAAACATGTGAAGCTTCGTTTGATGAATACATGCTAATGGACAATTTTCATGATGCTTCTTTGAAATCAGGTCTTACTGGTGATTTGTATATAGAATCTGTTACTAAACCTGGAATTATTAGAAAACTTAAAAATGTTTTTGGTATTACCAAAAAAGTCAAAGAAGTTAAAGTGTCAATCACAAAGGAAAAATTCTTAGAGAAGTCTTTAAAAGTTGGAAAAAAGAAGTTACACAACAAACAGATAGCACCTATAATTATCTGGGATTTTGGAGGGCAGGATGTTTTCTATTCAACTCATCAGACATTTTTAACATACAGAGCCATTTACATAATTGTATTGGACGGAAGTAGAAACCTCGATGATCCTTGTCCGTATGAACAGTACCTTCCAGGAAAGAGTGGACATAAAACCTCAAAAGGTATTTATAAACTGGTATTAATTTTCAATAGACAGTGTTACGAAACAATAGAAACCTGGATAAATAAAATTTCAAAATATGTTAAAAAAGATCCGCTTTTAAACTAAAACATCCCCAAACTTTAGTCAATTATTGCAATATTAGCACTGAAATAATTTATTTAGTAGACAGTAAATTTCGTAGATTACGTATACATTCAAATGACTTTAATACCTTTCCCTTATGAATTCTACGTTTTTATTTTGTTTATTATTACAGATTATCTGCTATTCTGGGTCAACACAATTGTAACATACTGTAAAGGAAGTATTCAGGGATTTCCTAAAATTATGGTTGTTTTAACGCACAAAGATCAGGTTAAAGCTGTAAGTATTTTGTAGTAGATTTTCAACAATTGAAACGATGGAGTCTTTGGATTTCGAATAATATGCTGTGACGTAAACAAACAAATCATGCATATCAATATAATACAAAAGGGGAGAATATGTATTTTTTTATATAATCGTTATCATTCTGCGTATTGGCAGTGCAATACGTTTTAGTTAATCTTTCTAAAATTTAACGTATTAAGCAAAATATAATCAAAGCTTAGATGTAAAGCAATTAAATATTCGAGTCTGTTTATAATATAACATAATACTACAACGTCTTATGTTTATATCTTGAATTTATTATTCAGTGTTTAAAGAGCAGTTCTTATATAGATAATTATCTTTAGTGTCTTAAACGCAGTTCATATAGAAAGACGCTTCAGTTCATAATTGGTCAACTAGTGAATCCATGAATATACATACCTAACATTATTTATATCGACATGGTATGGCCACTACAGTATAACCACATTAAATGCCAAATAGGGTCCATATCTATCTTGTGTTTCATATTTGAAGTAATTCAACTTTAAAACCCTTTTCGTGTACTATCGTCAAGAAGTTATTAATTTCTATTTCATTTCTGTGTAATACGATACATGCAATCAATTGCCATACAAAACCAATCAAAAAGTACCAGGCTCAGACTTAAATTTGCTATATTGCGTTTCGTCTAAATAAGGCTAATGTTTTGAGAACGGCCAAAGACATAGTATTAGATACTTTGTAAAGACGTTTGTGTTGCTCTGTCTTTAGTTTCTATATTGTGTTTTGTATACTGTAGTTTGTCTTTTTGATCTTTTCTTTTCTAACATGGCGTTGCCAATTCATTTTCGACTTGTGAGTTTGAATGTCTATTTGGTATCTGTCGCCTCTATTTAATATAAGATACACACCATCGTTACGTATGCATGTACTGCCACTATTTAGTTATGTTGTGGACTTTTTGTTCTTTGATCATTCGGGTTATTGTCTGATACTAAGGTTGGACTTCTGCCTGGGGATTACCACTTTCCAAGTGTTTATAGTATTTATGTTATGAAAATAACATTGATTTCTTTCTTTTGGGAATTCATTCCATATCTTTTGTTTTTGCTTCTATAATATGATATCAGTGTTACCATTTTGAAATCAACCTTTTACTTTTACAATGTTATGATTGCAATAATGTAATTGGTTCAATTTGGAATATATGCAACATGTAGATCTTACAATTAAATGTTTCATAAAAATATAGCTTGTAGTTGAATATAAACATGGGGGTAATCATATTATATTGATATCATTTTCAGATTCATGTTGATCAAAGACGACAGGAACTATTTAGGGAAATCTACAAGATGTTTCACAATACGCCATCAATGCAACATCTGGTGATTGATGATAAGATATTTGTAAACGCTAAAGACAAATATGACCAAGAAATGGCGAAGATTAAGGCTGCTATCATCAGAGAATCAGAGAATCAACCAATATGGGGTGAAGCATTACCGAAGTGCTTTATTCCTCTAGAGTTAGAATTTGCATCGCTGATCAGACGCAACATTTTTCTGATTACCCTAGAACATCTGAGGAAAATAAAGTCACTGCAGCCTGTTAGACCATTGTCTGAAATTGAGTTAAAGGTATTTCTTAAATTTCAACATTCCATTGGCAAGCTTTTGTACTTTGATGAATATAAATTGGACAACCAAATTATTTTATCTCCTACTCTTCTTATTGATGCATTTAAATCTATTGTTACTGATAGAAGGTTCTGTCAAGGAGACACAGAAAGAGAAGAGCTGTGGGATTTAATGAGCAAGAAAGGAGTAGTCTCAAAACAAAATATCCAAACCATTTGGAAGAAAAAGAAATATCAGATATTCTACGAAGATAAAGATTATCTACTAGATGTGATGACCCATCTGGATATATTGGTAGAACCAAAGAGATACGATTCACATGGAAAATGTATACCTTCTGAATTCTACTATGTAGCAAGTATGGTACGAGCTAAAGATGATACTGGATACCTCCAATCAGCAGGCTTCACAGACAAGAGTATTGCCATAGCCTTTCAATCTTCATCATTGATGATACCTCCTGCATTATCCTTTAGATTCATAAGTTACTGTCTATATGTCTGGGCGTTGAAAACATACGGAGAGACCAAAAGGACATGTTATTCCATAGGTCGGGGGTGTTCACCATTGATCCGTCTTTAGATATGTATATTGCCTGCGAAGATGAGAGGATTGTTGTCCGTCTTGTTCATGCCACATCAAACACACTTATAATGAGGGATGTAGCTTCCAGCGTCTATGAATGTCTAACGTCAGCCTTAGAGAAAATAAGTCAGATGTATATTAGAACAAGTAGCGACCAGACTCAATACAGTAATGCATTTTTTATAACCAGGATATGTTGTGCCTCACCAGATAACCCATGCTTCTCCAAAGTCAACGATCTAGCAAACACAGACCGAGTCTGGATATGTCCTTCACATGGCATTAAACACAGCATACACACAATTACATCATGGATTACAGAAGAGGTATTAATATATGTTATGAAATGTTTCTTTTTGAAGGGACGAAAGTCAAAATACTAGAAACATGTTCTTGGATTTATTTGCACTTCTCATTAATGCAAATTGGAACCACACCTTTTTTAACGATAGAATCATCAAATTTGACAATAATATACCTCTGGGGATAGGTAACACAATACAAAAAAAATATTTGGTGTGGCTCGCCTGGTTCGGCAATTGGAGTGAAAACAGTGACAAAATCCTGTAGGATATTTTTTTCTCCCATAGGATTTTTTTTAAATCCTACAGGATTTTGAGAAATCCTATGGGATAAAGTCATAATCTCATAGGATATTTTTAATTATTTCCTATGGAATTTATAATCCCTTATGGGAAAATAATATCCTACAGGATATATTTTCTCCCTTAGGACTAAAAAATATCCCTTAGGAGAAATAAAAGCATTTCCTGCAGGAAAATTTTTATCCTATACGATATGATATTGTCTAATAAAATAGTCCTGTAGGATAAAAAATATCCGATAGGACTAATAAAAATCCTAAGGGATTTCATTCCAGAAAATATATCCTGTGTGATAAAAAAAAATCCTAAGGGCAAAAAATAAATCCCAAGGGATAAAAAAAAAGTTTTAAGGGAGAATAAAAATCCTATGGGAGATTAAAGCAAATCATAAGAGAGAATAAGATCCTATGGGAGAAATAAATCTTCTATGGGAGAAATAAATATCCTATGGGGGAAATAAATATCCTATGGGAGAAGTAAATATCCTATGGGACAAAAAATCTATTTGGGAAAAAATAAAAGAAGAGATAATAATTTTTATATGTGCTGGTACTTGGTAAAGGTATTATTTTATTTGACCAAATATCCCCAGATTTTATTGTTCAAGAAATGTAAATTTTCTACCAATGACACAAATTCCCGATAATTGTGCTTCAAGCCTGGATCTTGCATGTCAGTTACATCTACTGGTCCATTTGTTATTTCATGTTTATCATTGCCATTTGCGTAATTTCTTCTGTTACCTATTCTAACATCGGACTCTGGCTTCTTTTAAAATGAGTTTTCCCTTGTTTTATGCAGTGTGGTTGTTTATTCCTCATTTGCTAAAGGTATAGGGGGCAGGTTAAGATATCAAAAGTCATAAATTACATTTTTTTTTGCGCCTGTCCCAAGGCAGAAAACTTTATCCTTTGTTTATATCGTGTGCCTTTGTTTTTTTTTTTTTTTTAATTAATTTCAAAGCATGTTTTGGTGTTGAGTGTAGCAACCATTTCGCTGCACTATTATACATTATTGTTTAGTGACCAATAGATGCCCGCCTCCATGTGAGGGATTTTCTCTCTGCGTAGAGGACCCATTTTGAACTCATCATGGCACCTGTACTCAACCCAGTTGTTATACTGAGTCAAGACTGGGACACCATCTAAACCAAAACTTAATCTGTGAAAAAAAATCAGAAGAAATATGCGTTTAACAGATCTATCCAATAGAAGTTCATTGACAGACAGACAGACAGACAGACAGACAGACTATGTCGTTTCCATAATCATGTAATGATGATCTCAATTCAATGTGCAATAGTATTTTAGCATTTTTCAAATTTAATGTACATGTATAATTGGTTAAGATGTAGTACTGTAACACAGGCTCATTCTACAATTACATAAATAAAAACCTTTGAAAATCGTTTATAAGTGTTTCTTTTTTTTTTTTTTTTTTCATTAAGTTTAGGTAGCATTCCATGAATTAAAAATATATGTTGAAAATAAGAGAACATAATCATATAAATTCACACATTTAGCATATTTATGTACATTATAGGAACGGGTATACGAAATTTTCTCAAATGTTGTAAAGGTAAATAAACACATGATTTGGTTTATAAATATAAATATAATAAACACACACATCTTATATTAAAAAATGTACATGTACGCAGTGGTTAGTAGTAGTTATTCAACTTCATAGAAAATGTGCATAGCCGCATTTGGATTGTACACACCATAAATATATATCCAGTCTATTTCTGTCATTACTTTTCTATGCCTACGATAGGAGAGGGGCATTATGTTTTCCGTTCTGTGCGTCCGTTCGTCCGTTTGTTCGTCTGTCTGTCCCGCTTCAGGTTAAAGTGTTTCGTCAAGGTAGTTTTTGATGAAGTTGAAGTTCAATCAACTTGAAACTTAGTACACATGTTCTCTATGATATTCTTTCTAATTCTATGCCAAATTAAAGTTTTGACCCCAATTTCACGGTCCACTAAACATAGAAAATGATAATCAATGTACTATGGACACATTCTTGTTATATGTTAACCCAGAGACACATATATATATATATATATATATAACAACAAAACAATATTTCAATATTTGAATTTGATGTGACTTACTGTTCATCTTTTTCCCTGTTTTTGGGGTTTGGTTTTTAGGGGCTGGGCCTGGGGGTATGTATTGTTTAATCGTATAGTCAATTTATGATTTCAACTTTTCTAAAAAATAAAAAGCATTATTCCAAAGGGTTATTAAAAAACACAATTCTATCGAAAGTTACAGATAAACACGTAAATTTACAAATAAAAATAGTGCCTGGATGTAATTTTAAAAACTAAATGTTTATTTTATTGATTAAAGTTGAGTAAGAATTTGAAACATTTATCCCACCTAGGACACCTCTTAAAAGATGACTGGTGATGCTTTACAAACGTGATAATTTCTGAGACATGGTACATTCTGTGTAGGTAGTGATTTACTTTGACATTTTCGGGTAGTACAGCGGAGCTACATGTATATTACCTGTATATAGTAAGGTACTCTCCAATGAAGTCTCACGTATATAATGTAATGATTGCACTGACTAATTTTAACTTCCACATGATACCAAGGATTTGTATAGTAAGTCTTACCATACAAATCCTTGATGATACCCTATGAATTTATTTACATACTTGAACTCGTCTAAGAAATATATTTCTGGACAAAAACTAATTCAGAGTATGTTTACTGCACAAACAGACAGCAGACACCAAGTGATGGATACAATTGTGGCTTATATTGTTTAATTCATGTTTAAAGCAAAATTTGATTGGTATAGTGTCGGTTGCTTAACGTCAAAGTGGCAAACATTTCATGCATATTCAGGACGAGAAGTCGTTTCAGAAATAGATTATGAAAAATTATATCTCTTGCTCTTAACTAACACATACAGTTCTGATAATATTAAGAATATTGTAACTTAAGTTCTCGGGAATTGTTCGTATATTAAGGCTTTTGAACATATAAACCCTCTGCATTTGTTTGCACCTGTCCTAAGTCAAGAACCGGTTGTTCAGAAGTTGTCGTTTGTTGATGTAGTTTATAAGTGTTTCTCGTTTCTCGTTTTTCGTATAGATAGGGCCGTTGGTTTTCCTGTTTGAATGGTTTTACACAAGTCATTTTGGGGCTCTTAAAAGCCAAGGCTTTATGTTGAAGGCCGTACTTTGACCTATAAACTATTTTAATAGTCGTCAACTTTTAACAAAATTCCGCATAAGTGACCATAACTTGGAAATTGAAATAGGTCGATATAAAAAAATTGAAAGAGAACACAGAGTGTGTAAAGTTTGTAAAATTTTAGATGATGAGGAACAGTTTTTCGGCTTCATTGCCAAATCAAATGTAATATTAGCACTCATACCACATATTTTGAGAATAGGATATAAAATTTTGTTATTGTCTACATTTCTATTCCTTTTTTCTTGATAAAACTCTTTAATACATAAATATTTTAACAAGCTGACCAAAATAAGTACAAAATATTTGATTGTACATATTTAGCACTAGTCTTTACAATAGTTAATTACTTAAAATAAGAAATATTATGATTGTTTAATCAGTTGTTATGTGAGTTGGCTAGTGTCAACTGGTTCACTGATTTTCGGCAATATCATCGAAAAACCGGCACGTGCCTAAATATTGTTCAATTACTCATTTATGTGTTGTTCTTTTTCTATAATATTTGGAATTTATGTATTAAATATCAATCTCTACCATAATATGAAAACAATGTTTATGTAACAGCACCCATTCTAGTCCTTAGTGGCATATCATAAGTCCTTGGTGTACTAAGTGATTTACCTTGACATTTCCGGGTGTTACAGAGCTACATGCATGTTACCTGTAGATGATAAAATGCCGTCCCATGAGGTCTTACGTATAGAGGTTCATGTTCATAATGGTGCTCAAAACTTTTTTTTTTAATCAAGTTTTTTTCTGTCTCGTGTAAACAGCCAGACGCTTTTTATAACACCTGTTTATTGGTGTTCCCAAGATTATTTCTTCGTTTTTAAAGTAATTAAATAGAAAAATCATTTGGTTTTAATAACTTCTTCTTCAGATTTACAAATACGAACATTATTTATCATTTTTTATAGTATCGGATTTATCCATCCTACATGTTCAAAATCATTATTTAGTAAACAACGGACCTAACCCTAACTATAATTTAATATTCTACGGTGATCTATTTGTATTTGCCACCTCCTTTAATATGTATTTTAACCTTGTGTAATAAACTCCACCTTCAACTTATGGTCCATTCGAATTGACAGTCACACCTGACACGTGTGCCCGAGAGGCCCGGCTAATTTCCAATCTGTCAATTACCTTATACCTTGTTACAAGCCTTCAACGAGTATTACCAGAGAATAATACACACATCGCATATACCTAGTCCAAGCGTAGATAATAAAAAGCCAATAAGCGTACACCTATATATTGTCTTTACAGTTTAAGTTATTTACTTTAATTTGTTCACCATATCCGTCGGAAAAAGCAAATATCAAAAAATATAAAAGATTCAATTTCTGTGCTGTAAGCAAAAATAAATTGAAACGGAAACGATAAATATAGACAATTATATCTCATGAATGTAAAAAAGTATCATGTCTGACCGGTCTCTAAAAACACCGCATTTTTAAAAGGTTTCGTAAATCTTCAATTTAGCGATTTAACGCTAGTATTTAACTTTTTTTATAGTATGAAATGACTTGTTTCTCCATTATTTACATAATTTTAAGTCCTTTGTGCTCTTATATAACTCCTTTGTGGTCCTTTGTGCTATATTGTGCTCCTTTGTGCACAAAGGAGGTTCTTTGCGGTGTTTTAGAGACTCATTATGTTCTGTTTTTTAATATTGTTTTCGATTCAGGTAAAATTCCAGAAGCATGGTTAGTTGGTAACATTATTCCTTTCTATAAAAATAAAGGTGATACAAAAAGCCAGAAAATTATAGACCTATCACAATTCTTAGCTGCATGGGAAAGCTATTTAATTCAGTTCTGAATTCAAGACTTTCCACTTTTTTGGGAAATTACTTATTGTTAAATGAAAATCAATCAGGATTTAGAAAAGGCTATTTAACCATAGATAGTATATTTGTTCTACATATTCTTTTTGAACTCTTGAAGATGCGCAAGAAAAAACTTTTTTGTGCTTTTACAGACTTCACAAAAGCGTTTGACACAGTCTGGCGATCTGGTTAATGGCAAAAACTTTATCAGTGGAAAATGTATGATACCATTGTAAATATGTATAGTAACATTAAATCTAGAATTTTTAATGGTAGTGTATTTTCAGAATATTTTCCTTGTAACGTAGGTGTACGTCAAGGCGAAAGTCTCTCACCTTTTTAATTTTTTTCTGTATATAAACGATCTTGAACATTTTTTTACAAGACCAAGATGTTGAAGGGTTAAAACAGTATCCGAGGATAAAGAAATTGAGCTAGACTATTTTTTTAAATTGTTTCTGATTCTGTACGCAGATGACACAGCTCTTCTGGCAGAGTCAAAAAATGACTAACAAAAGCAGCTAGACTCTTTGTATAACGATTGTGAACTTTGGAAATTGAAGGTTAATGTAAATAAAAGCAAAATTGTAATTTTTTCAAAAGGTAGACCGTTATTAAATATAGAATTCAAATATAATAATACTGTTTTAGAAATTGTAAATGAGTTAACGTACCTTTGTGTTATTTTTTCTAGAACAGGAAGTTTTTCGAAAGCAAAAAGGGCGCAAACAGAAAAAGCCATCCACGCCATGTACGATGTTATCCGCAAAGGTCTAAAACATAATGTATCTATAGAATGCCAACTCGATCTTTTTGATAAAATTGTCAAGCCTATTCTTTTGTACGGATGTGAAGTTTGGGGAGTCGGCAATAATTCTGTTATTGAAAAGGTCCACCTTAAATTCTGTAAAATTTTGTTAAATGTAAAGAAGTCAACGCCAGATTTCATGATTTATGGAGTACTCGGAAGATATCCTGTGGAAATTAATATCAAATTACGGGTTTTCAATTACTGGTCGAAACTTATGTTAGGAAAGCAAGACAAACTTCCTGTTATTTTGTATAATTATGCATATAAAAAGTATGGGATAAATATTCCATAGCTTAACAATATCAAATCTATTCTGGATAATTGTGGATTGTCATATGTTTGGAATGCACAGTACTTTGTTAGTAACACATGGTTATATCATAATCTTAAAGTTAGTGTTGTAGACCAATTTAAACAAAATTGTCACTCTATCGTAATAGAATCGCCAAAAGCTATTAATTATCGTCTATTCAAAGACAATGCTGAAAGGGAAAACTATTTTAAGATGATAAAAATATTATATCTTTTTGAAGATTCAGGAACCTCAGTCATAAACTTCCTATCGAAACTGGAAGGTGGAAAAATGTACCAAGAGAAAATCGATATTGTAAACTATGAAATTCAGGAGATATTGGGGATGGATTCCAGTATATTTTCAAATGTTCGAAATTTAATTATGAAAGAGAAAAATTTTGAAACCTTATTATCTAAATAGATCAAACATATTGACATTTTATGATTTAAGGAATACTAGAAACATCAGTATGCTGAACCATTTGTGCAAATTATCAGACTGATTAATAAACAGCTGGACTCTTAGTGGAAACATTATTTAATAACTTTTATATCATATTGTATACATACATAATGTGTTTTTATATAAGCTGCAATTCCTTTTTTCTAGTTGTAGATCATACATTTGTATTAATTCTGACCATATGTTATATTATTAATGTTTATAATATCTCTGTACCATGGATTTTGGTTTATGAGAATAAAGATATAAGACTGTTCGTTTTATTTTCTAATAGACTTTGACGCAAATACAAGGGATCAGATGATATGATATAATTGGCACATAGGACATGAAATACAGAAGTAGACTATTGTAAAATAAATAATTCAACATTTTATAATTACATCTTTAAAAATTACGAATTTATTTAATGTTTTATCGACACGTGCCACATTCAATATTGATTGCCACCTGTGTAATCGATTGAAATTCATGATCATTCGACCAGGAACAGTTTATTACGCACGTGTAAACATACAGTTTGAGCATGTATATGTTATTTCAGCATGTTCTAGTTGGGTCTTTTTTCACGTGTTTTGTATTTGGTTAACAAAATGAAATTAGGGATAAGGTCAAACGAAAAAAAAAAAAAAAATATATTTATCATGAAAAGCTTCACAAATTTCACAAGGTTTGACAAACTTTTGACTTTATACTTTTCTTTATAATGTTAATTTAAACTGCGAAATATAAACAAAAGAAGTTTGATTTATTTAGCAATTTCCCTTGATACAAAAAATAAAACATAGAAACTGCTAATCAAAATTTTTATTTATTCTTTCATCAAGCTACCATCAGCTAATCAATTAGTAACGTGTAAAAGACAATTGTTTATTGGATAAGATCTGAAAATATTATATTATTAGTATAATTGTGCCAGATAAGACTCATTGAACACGATGATTTGGAATTTGTAATTTTTCATGTGTCACGTGCCGGTCGGCACGCGCTGATTAAAAAGTCATTTAACTTCAATATCAAAATATCTCTTGATACTAAATTTCTTATTTATTGTTTATATGCTTATATCTTCTTTTATCCATGTTATATGTGCTCCTAAAACACCATTTAAGTGACTTTAGTGCAAAAACTTCGTTCTTAATGCACTAAGAAGACTTATTTCTTTGCGGTATTTCTACACACTGCTATGCGGAGTTGTTCTTTTTTTTTTAAAGATATTTAGTAAAACAAATATTTTTTGGTAAAAATAAGTTCCTGTAAAAAATTACGGTCTTGTAATCATTTCACTTGTCACATCTTAGCTGACACTCTGTTATTCACAACAAAAGATTAAAAAGAACACCTTTGGTTGGTGTAGAGGTAAATTCAAGCTTATGCCAGTTTCAAGATGTTTTTTTTTTTTCTAACGGTTCATAAAAAAAGAGGGTCTGGATGGGGTTTTCAGAATAGAGAATAATGGGTAAAAAGTGCCGAATAAAGGCAAATAAATAATGAATACAGAAAATTTGAAAAAAAATAACGAATAGAGAATGATAAAGTGCTAATATATAAAGAATAAAGAAAACGACTGAAACAATAATAGAATACAGTGTTGGTGGACCCCCATACAGACCTTCATAAAATTGACACAAATTTCTTACATCTATTTTAATCTTGTAATTGAGATTAAATATAAATAAGAATATGAAGATGTTAAAAAAACATTTAAACCTGTTTCACGGACTTTTCCCCAACGTGTACAATTGGATGATATTTTCTAACATATTTGTGACTTTTATCCTACTAATATCAAATATGTGTGGCTTTTCCCGCATCATTCATGTAAATCATGTATAGACAATTTTTTTCCGTTTAAAAGAAATATTTTTACTCTGATACACGTTTTTGCATTTACAACTCGCATTATTATATGGTTAAGAAATATCGGGTTGTTATAATTTATTATTTCTATAGATGTAAGAAATTTGTGTCAATTTTATGAAGGTGTTTAGTGGCAAATTTTCATGCATGTTATTGACGACCTTGAAATCTTATAAAGATTAGACCATACAAAAACAGTTAAGTAAATTTCCTCCAACAGTTTTAAATTTAAACAGATTGTAACACAACTTCTAATAAAACAGACCTAGATACATAGGGTCCTTGAGAATATTCAGATAAATGTTCATTTTGGTTTTAATTATGTTTTTTGCCTGCACTACGTGACATGCAAATGCAAAAAGTAATGAATGTTCTCTTCCATTCCGATTGATTAATAACTATTGTTTTGTTTGTTTGTATTGATTCAAAACAGTGCCTGTTAACTTCATATTCATATAACATTTACATGTTTTCGTCCGGAACATGCATGCATTTAGAATCGTTTTGATAACAGCGTGGACAAGACCATTTCTAGGCGCGCTCAGGTTATCAATTGACTGGGTCAGATTAGATGAACGTTCGTCTGACTCACAGACTGTAACACCCACTTGTCATATCATACATGTTATAGACATTTAAACTGTTGGGTCGCCAAAGGTTCTAAACGCCTAAATCAAATAATACGAATAACTAGCAGAGGACTAAGCCTTGTGTGTTGATTTAAATGTTGAAACTTAAAACTTTCTTTTTTTCTTCTTGTGCACCTGCACGTACCTCACTCTTTTATTCTATTTAAATTCCCCCTAGAAGGCCTCTGACAGACTGAGTGAGCGTAAAATGACCATTGATAGGCGCCTGATAAATAACATTAAAATACCCAAAGGCATTTATGCATATAAACATAATAAATGTCTCCGAAATACTATAAGGTATAAACATTTATTTTTCTAAAAATGATTTAAACGCACATAAAGATTAAAATGTTCAAACCTACTTAAACATTGCAGGTGAACGCTTACAACCATGTGTATATATCCAGAAAATGTTCGGTTTTGTAAATATCAAAGAAAAAAAAATTAGAAGATGCACCTTAAATACTGTATTTTGACTTCAATATATATCTTGACTTGTCAAGAAATCCCCTTTCAAGATATCTGACCCCGTAATTAACGATGTTCCACGTTTAGTAGGCTCATTCAATCCCTTTTTAAACTAGATATTATATTTTGTGTTTAATATAAGAGTAATATTGGTGGAGTCATATGACAAAATTATACTTCTACAAGGGGGTAACCCTATTTAAAGACCTTGACTACATTAGAGTCTGGCACGGTCGGCCTGGCTTACGCCTTTGATTATTTTAATGTTATTTGAGAGACAAAAAATATGAAAGAAATGTGTACAAAAAGGCATAAAAATGAAATGAAAAATAATTAGAGAAATTTACAAAACTTTTCGTGCTGTTTCCGCTGTTATTCAACGCATTTTTTTTTTTTTTATCTAAGACACCTAGGTTGATCATATTTTATAAAGAATATCTTTTGCTAACTTATTGTACCTCGAACTAATTAACCAAGCGTAGACAACTTATTTACCAAAAGTTAATCTAATAACACATATACCGCTTAAAAGCAGGGGGTCAAAAACAGGATCGGGGAAAAGCAGGCAAGTAAAATATCATAATTTCAAACATTTAAAGTTCCTTTGTTTGATTAAATCCGGTTATATCGATAATCTGACGGTTTAAGAGTACAACTCCAGACTTTGCTTACAATAGCTTCATCTGAACTTTGGTGGATAGTAATAGTGTAATAGTTGTCTCAATTTTAATCGAACCACATCTCCTTATTTTTATTCTGTCCAAAACCGGGAAATTTCAGCTACAATAGGAATTTATTTTAAAAAAAAATACACCATAAAACATTTATTTAAGGTGGCCGTTATAGCCTGTTAACTCATTTTCGTTTTTTGGGTGGATGGAAGGGAGGCATTCATCTACAGTTGAAAAAAGGGGTACGTTTGGGTGGTAAAAGCTTACCGTAAGGATTTAATCATGGTTCATCTTTAATCTAGTGACTTTTATCCTTGCCAAAGATCAACCTTATTCCAAACGGACTTAACTTTTTAGCAAGGTTTACTGTCGAGCTGGAAACGTCAAGAGAGGACAATATTTCTATACTCAAGTCAACCCTCTGGGTTCGAATAAAAGGGCATAAGGGTAAATATTGATGAGACAACAACCCAACGACACAGACAATCAAGACATTTAGAGTCAACATGCAGTATTTTATAATAGAGAGACCCCTATACAAAATATCAAGCTAAAAACCGCCCCATGTATAAGTAAAGTAAGGAGCTAATTTAATATTACCTATCATTGAAGATATCCCAAAGGCACAGAAATAGTTTGTGTGGATGAAACATTTTTTGAATCTCAATCAGTGGAAATAAAATCAGGTACATGAAATAAAAATCAGTACAAGAAAAATACTTCACTATATAGTAAAGGTAGAGTAGATGATGAACGTGGATGATGGCTTTATGTCCAGCGGCAAATTAGAATCATTTTCTTAACAGCGTGGACAACCGCAATACTTTTGTTGGTAATAATACTGAATGATTTACCTTTCACTTGTTTGTCATCGGCTATCAATAACAGTGATTTTACGCTCACTCAGTCTGTCAGAGGCCTAACAATGGGAATTTAAATAGAATAAAAAAGTGAAGTACGTGCAGGTGCACAAGAAGAAGAAAAGAAAGTTTTAAGTATTCAACATTTAAATCAACACACACGGCTTAGTCCTCTGCTAGTTATTCGTATTATTTGATTTAGGCGTTTAGAACCTTTGGCGACCCAACAGTTTAAAACTTCATTCTCTGTTCAATTTATGTTTGGAAACCACTGTTACAAACCCTCATTCAAACCAATACAAACGTACAGCTATCATTTCGGATATTGCAAGTCACAGACTTTTCAAACCAGTTCGCATTGGAAAAGATGAAAAAGAGAAAAGATCTTTCCTTAAACTTTCCTTTGCCAACAAAGGTCTCGATGGCGTCAACTTAGGCAATATCCTTCATCATAAATTAGTTCAGTCGAAAATACCTCCTTATTTTAAAGATCAGTCTGTACCAATAATTTCTTATACCTACACCAAACCAATTGCAACTAAAATTTTCAATTACAAACACGTTTTGCAGGATCTCAACATTGACGACTTCAAGTCTAAACCTCCTGATTGCACCTGTGCTAGTTCCCACTTCACATATAATCCGGCTAGCCACGTTATTACCGGAGACCTCAACATTGTCAATAACACTTCCCTGCGAAATTTCCTATCCAATGGTCCGAAATATCGTGAGCCTAAATCCATTTGTTGGAAATACAACTTCAAAATACTGATGGATTCAGTCGAGGATTATGCCAGGCAATGGGCTAAACGCGAAAAGACGTAGATACTCTTTCCGAATGGATTAAGGCTGTGAGGTTGTTGATACAAATCCGAATTAAGAAACTAAATTGGTCTCTCAATACCCACGCTACGTCAAACTTTCCTTTGCCAACAAAGGTCTCGATGGCGTCAACTTAGGCAATATCCTTCATCATAAATTAGTTCAGTCGAAAATACCTCCTTATTTTAAAGATCAGTCTGTACCAATAATTTCTTATACCTACACCAAACCAATTGCAACTAAAATTTTCAATTACAAACACGTTTTGCAGGATCTCAACATTGACGACTTCAAGTCTAAACCTCCTGATTGCACCTGTGCTAGTTCCCACTTCACATATAATCCGGCTAGCCACGTTATTACCGGAGACCTCAACATTGTCAATAACACTTCCCTGCGAAATTTCCTATCCAATGGTCCGAAATATCGTGAGCCTAAATCCATTTGTTGGAAATACAACTTCAAAATACTGATGGATTCAGTCGAGGATTATGCCAGGCAATGGGCTAAACGCGAAAAGACGTAGATACTCTTTCCGAATGGATTAAGGCTGTGAGGTTGTTGATACAAATCCGAATTAAGAAACTAAATTGGTCTCTCAATACCCACGCTACGTCAATTTTTTAAGACCCAAATGTTGCAAAACACTTGTTCCATGACAAATATGTTGTTGTCCCCGCAGATAAAGCCCCAAACAACATCGTTTTTGTGTGTAAATATCATTACATAAACTGCTTGATAAATGAATTAGGTATTAACAATTCACTTGGAAACTCAACATATACCCTTACGACACTTACCAAAGAGGAAATCCTGGATAATCATAGGTCTGTTCTATGTTCCTTTGGAATTTCAACCAAAGATGAAGAACTGGATCTTCCATCACTGTATTGGAAACCTGAACTACATAAGTGTCCTTAAAAACAACGGTATATTGCTGGGTCTTCCAAGTGTTCCACGAAACCTCTTTCTAAATTATTAACATCTATTTTATCAGCAATCAAAGCCGGGCTCCAAAGTTATTGTGAAACTGCCTATTCTAGAGGTGGCGTGAATCAGATGTGGATACTAAAAAATTCCAAAGATCTTTTAGAGTACATACAATCTAAGACTCTCTAATATTGCAATAGTATTAAAACATTTGACTCTTCTACACTTTACACAAGTATTCCCCATTCCAAACTAAAGGACATATTGAAAGAGTTGGTATTACTTGTTCCATAGAAAAGAATGGCGAACGTAGATACAAGTATCTTGTCTTGGGGAGGGATAAATCCTACTTTGTAAAGAATCATTCTGATTCAAACAAAAAATTCTCTGAAACTGACATTATTAAGATGCTTGATTTGTTGATTGACAACATATTTGTTACGTTTGGAGGACGTGTTTTTCAACAGACTGTCGGAATTCCAATGGGAACCAATTGTGCCCTCTTCCTGCCGACTTTTCTGTTTATTATTATGAGGCTGTCTTCATACAGGAACTTCTTAGGAAGAAAGATAAGAAGTTAGCAATATCCTTTAACTTTACGTTTCGCTATATAGATGATGTTCTCTCACTAAATAATACAAAATTTGGTGACTATGTTGAACGAATCTATCCCATCGAAATAGAGATAAAGGATACTACAGATACAGTTAAGTCTGCCTCATATCTTGACTTACATCTAGAAATTGACAATGAGGGTCGGTTGAAAACAAAACTTTACCACAAAAGAGATGCTTTCAGCTTCCTTATTGTGAACTTTCCATTTCTATGTAGCAACATTCCAGCAGCGCGTGCGTACGGAGTATATATCTCCCAATTAATACGATATTCCCGGACTTGTATTTCGTATGATGATTTCCTTGATAGAGGATTGCTGCTCACAATGAAGTTATTAAACCAAAAGTTCCAAATGGTGAAGTTGAAATCATCCCTTCGTAAATTTTACGGACGCCATCACGAGTTGGTTGACCATTATGGATTAACCGTTTCACAGATGATATCGGATGTATTCCTTATGTCGTAACTACAATACCCTTCCCTTTTCACGAATGTGACCTACCGAATTAAGACTATTTACCGGATTTGTAATAAAAAGTAAAATCACAAAAATACTGAACTCCGAGGAAAATTCAAAAAGGAAAGTCCTCAATCAAATGGCAAAATCAAAAGTTCAAACACATCAAACGAATGGATAACAACTGTCATATTCCTGACTTGGTACAGGCATTTTCTTATGTAGAAAATGGTGGATTGAACCTGGTTTTATGGCTAGCCAAACCTCTCACTTGTATGACAGTCGCATCAAATAACATATATAAGCAACACAACGGGTGCCACATGTGGAGCAGGATCTGCTTACCCTTCCGGAGCACCTGAGATCACCCCCAGTTTTTGGTGGGGTTCGTGTTGCTTAGTCAGTCGGACAACCGAAAGCCTCTGAGTAGGAATATCATAATTATAAGTGTCTGTCAGACAAGTTGCAATGACTGCCAATTTTGGTTTCATCTTTGAAAGACCGTTTTCATTAAATTTCATTGATAATTTTCAAAATATCGAAGTTTCCAGATGGTATTCAAAACAAGTAATTGCTGTTCTTTAATTTCTTTGACCAAAAAAGGCAGATCGATTGAATACACTACAAAAGTCCAAAAGTCTGAAGACCAGTTTTTGTCTTGATTTGCATGAACAATTACTCGACATTCTCCAAATGTATGACTTGTGTCTTAATTTTTCTTGACAAATTCTCATTTATATTAAATTTGTATGAAATTTACTCGACAAATTCTCGATATTCTGAATATGGTCTTACAATTTTTTGACAAATTCTTGACATTTGAATACTGTCTTGAAATTTCTCGACAGATTCTGGACATTCTTATTTTTTCTCAGTATGGCTTGACATATTCTGAACATTTTGAATTGTATCTTAAATTTACTTGACAATTCTGAGTTTAAAAATCATGACCAATATACATAATATAACTTTATCTTTATTTCACTTTATATAATATACTGTTGTTTCAGTTACACTTGTTACAACAAAACAAAAGTTGGGCATGTAAAATAATTGAAAATTTGGGTATATAAATATTTTATAAATACAAATTTGGCTATGAAATTTAAAGTATTAACAATACAAATGTGGGTATGTTGATAAAATCAATTCAAATGTAGGTTTGTGAATAATTACAAATGTTGATTCCTCAATCTTATAAATAAATGCTAAATGAATAAAACCAATCATACTGTAGACATATTTCATTCTACATGCATAATATTCAATGTTAATAGGGTAAATAAACAATTATTATACCAAAATGTGGTTTTATAAATAGCAAAGTATTATTGTATCCTAATTCTTCCAAGGATTTGTATAGTCTATAGTCTTACAATACAAATCCTTGATTTAACAGTAGACAATTTGTGTAATGTCATCTGTTGCAATATATATAAGTATTACACGTGAATAGGATGTTCCCCATACAATTAAGGTATTCCAAATAAGTTATACACACCCCAGGGTACACGCGACTGTCATATGGAAAAAAAATACTGCTTTACCTGTAATCAGCCATGCAACTTATCAGTTGACTGACCATGCCACTACAATTTTTAAAAGTGTGTTGATAGATGGAAATGAAAATCATCATTTTAATTTTAAAAAATTGGAATTTAAATTGATTTTCTTCATCAAAAATTATGAAGTGAAATAATTTAACATAAAAACAAATTGAATAATTTCCCAAAGATTAGAAAAAAACTATTATCTACTCCAGGAATAATAGAAAACTGTATTTATAAAGGGTCCCATCAATGATTTCTCTAGAAATCTTTGGTTTTATGAAATGGATCTCAAACAGACACGCATAATTAAGATCTAAACATTTTTTTTTGTTCTATGATTTCTTTAGAAAAAAATCAGAAGGAAAGTATAACAAATATTTAGTTTTGATAAAAAATTATGAATTCAACACTCAATTTTGAATAAAAAATGTTTTTGTTTGTTCTAAAAAAAAAATGAATAAGTTTTTGAATCAAGATGAGAACAAATTCTTTGTCCCAAACGAAAGTCCCCCCCCCCTTTTTTATCCACACACACGCACAAGATGAATGGTAGGGTTCAATAGAGACACATGGTTACATTTTAAACTGCCTCAAGTCACCCATTTTAGTAAAACAAATTTGACTGGCAGTTTTTGGACCGGCAAAAATCTCAAATGCTGTTTGTCATTAACTTCGACATATATTCTAAGTGAAAACAATTTAATAAAACGTTTAATAAAAAATAAATCAAAATTAAACTACATCGGGGGTCATTCGGGGTTTTCCACATAGGTGCACCCAAAGGGTAACTTTCTATACAAATCCTTGATTTTTCTAAGTTTAGTTTAGCGATAATAAAAATGAGTATATAACAGCAAAAGAAAGGGTTTAAACAGTGCAGAATGTGTCTATACACAATTCAAGCGAAATTTATGCTGTTGAGATAGTGTCAAGACATCTTTAAGACCGTCAAGATTGTGTCAAGATATATTCAGACAGCTTTAAGACTGTCAAGAATGTGTCAAGAAATATTCAGACATTATTAAGATTGTCAAGCATATGTCAAGACATATTCAGACATTATTGAGAATGTCAAGAATATGTCAAGACTGTTCGAGACAAATTTAAGACAGTCAAGAATTGGTCGAGACTAATCAAGACTCTTATCAGATGATTCAGAAAGTGTTGAGAAATTTTTGACTATTTTAATACTATCAAGACACTTGTCAAGAAAAATCAAGAACCTTATTAGAAAAATTCATAATATGTTAAGAATTTTAAAAAATAATTCAGACAAAGAAAGAATGTCGAGTAAAAATTCATGCAAATTCAGACAAAAATTGGTCTTTTCAGACTTTTTTGACTTTTGTAGTGATAATATGACAATAATCAAGTTTTTCAGTGTAAATTTTCAAGCTCAAAAATTGTCATTTTTTCCTTTATGTGAAAAATCGAAGCGAGAAAGATTCGAGAGACACCTTAAGATTGCTATATTCTAAAAACTGAGTGTTTCCGCTTTAAAATGTGCCCTCGTTTGTGAAAATCGGTAAATGAACATTTTTTGTACCTATTTTGAAGATCGGGTTGTTCGGCTCGGAAACCCGGATTTTTGCCCTGAAAGCGTTTCTTGCTTACACATTATCGTTTCCTTTATTATGTCCCTTGTTTTTTCACCGGACAAGTTTACATAGTATCACCAAGTGGTTTCAACTCTTAAATTCGTCAGAACTAGGAAATATTAATGTTGAACGTGTCGGTGATACTGAACAGAGTCGATTAGAGAGAACTAGAGTCTACTATGGGCTTCATATGGATAGCAAACAACTTCAAGGCAAACAATAACAAGCTTAAACCCTGACACTGACAGGCCCTGTGGCTGTGGTCAAACAAATACATGCACTTACTTGACAGATTGTTGGCTTAACACACTGTTACAGCAGGGACCTAGTGTAAGGTCCCTGCATGGTTACAGCTAAACTTTGATGATTTTCAATGCAAAAAAGATTATACTAAATGAAACGAGCTGCGAGATAAACTGATATTTATAAGTCATCATAAATTATGACCCATGAGTAAGTAAGATGCCAAAAACACTTAGAACATGTAGAACGAACATCTTTAGAAAATGCCACCTCTTCTTCGATGCTTCTTCTTCTTCTTACATATAAGAGTTGAGTTCCTGACAAAACGAAACTCACCTACAAATCAATAAGAAGATATGGTATGAGTGCCAATGAGACAAACTCTCCATCCAAGTCACAATGTATAAAAAGTTAACAATTATAGGTCAAAGTACGGCCTTAAACATGGAGCATTAGCTCACACCAAACAGTAAGCTATAAATGGCCACAAAATTACCAGTGTAACACAATTCAAACAGGAAAACCAACGGTCTAATCTATTTACAAAACAAGAAACATCTATGCAACATACCAACAAATGACAACCACTGAACAACAGGTTCAGGTGCATGTAATAAATGCAATGGGTTTGAATGTTTTAACTTGCGCCAACCTTGACCCTAGCCCGAGACAGTGGTGTAACAATACGACATAATATGACACACTACAAAAAAACTAATTGAAAATAAGCTGAAAACGCGTCGAAGTATGAAATCTGACAGATTTTAAGACAAACGTTAGATAATGAAAGCCAAAATACCAAATAGTTAAAAACTAACTACAGAAAAATGCTAATGCCGAAACCAGTATGAAATAATTTAGCCTAAAAACCAGCCACTTATGGACCAATCAAATTGAGCTTGTTGAGAGGGATCTTTAGCATGCACAGGACGTGGTACTCTCTGCACATGGGACCTCATATTTAACGTCTCCATCCTAATATAAAGGGCCCAGAATGACCAGTGTAACAAAATTCTAAACAGGAAAACATGTATAACTTTCAAGAAACATGCACAGGTTCCAAATTTCCCAGTAATGAGTAACATCAAGTGATTGCCATAAACAAATATTCATTTTCCCACATTCAGTCAGGGATTAAAATGTTTTTGGGTTGTATGATACATCATTCAAAGCTTTCAAAGTTTGTTAACAAATTTGAACTACATTGTAAATTCAATTGTTTTGTGCTCAGGAGGGTTATATGGGTGCAGAATAAGGCAAAAAAAAAAAAAAAATATGTGTTTCCTTTCACATCTTTGAAAAAAAAGGGTAGGTAGGGATTTTTTTTCTTTTACCATTTTTTTATTACATTGAGTCTATGAGAGAGAAAATCTTACTTTAACAGCGCTTATTGAAAAATGACCAAAAAAACTTTAACAATGTTTAAGGTAGGCTATTTCTAAGGTTAAAATATAAGGGAGGTAGGGAAATAGAAAACACACATATTTTTTTATTTGGCCTAATCTGTTGATTGTGGCCATATAAATCTGTCAGAAGTCTTTTTTAAGTAAAAAACTCATTCATAACAGAAATTTTACATTTTTCATCGACTCCATAACAAATTCATCTTCTAATGATGAACAGGAGTTGACAAATTTTCACACTGGTTCTTTTAACATTAATGTTCTCCAAAATTTCAATGTAACAGCAATGACAATATTTGCAACAAAGTGTTCATGTCGAATTTCAATTAATCGTGTTACTGAAATACATTTATAAGTAAAGGAAACATTTTAAATATTAACTTGAACACTTTCATTGATATACCAAGATTAACATATTTTGGACAGTTATTTTATTGTCTGCATGTGTGTCCATGTATCCATTTTCGTGTTTGTTTCAGGTACATTTTTGTACATGTAATTTGTGGTCACATCAGCATGAAAGTTAGGAACTATTTGATTGCTGCATTTTATATGTATCTGTCCCAAGTCAGGAGCATGTTTTGTAAATGGTTGTTGTTTCTTAATGTAGTTCATATGTTTTTTCCTTTATTGGTTTGTATAAATATAAATAAGGCTGTTGGTTTTCTACATCACATGATATATAAATGAGTTGGTTTTCTCATTTGAATTGCTTTAAACCAGTCGTTTTAAGAACTTTTATAGCTGGCTATCTGATATGACTATGCTCCATGTTGAAGGCTGTAAGGTAACCTATAATTGCTTACATGGCCAGCATTGTTGCTTGGTTGACTCATTGTAACTCATTTCACATATATGCAACTGAGGGAAATTTACCTAAATTTTGCATTAAGTAGAATTTGAAAATTTAATATGGACAAAATTCTAGTTTATAGCTATATAAATAAGAAGATGTAGTATGAGTGCCAATATAGTTATGACCATAAACATGTAGTTTCAACCATTAAATTGTTATCAAAAATACATTTGCACATGTATGTATAAAAATAATGAAGCTATGTTGATGCCTTCATACAAATATTATTGGTTTGCCCTTTCCAACTTTAACTTATATAATATTGGAAAAAGAAGGAAAGAAAATATTTTACTTTATTCAATCAACACACGATAACACATGATAAAAACCAAACTTTCAAGTTTTGAACAAATATTTAACGGGTATCCTGACAGGACTGTTATTTCTTAACTTCAATCTATATTTGTATTATGTACTTATCTCATTTGTTTTGCTAAAAATATATCCATTAACCAACACATTTTAATGATGCATTTATCAGATACAGCATGCATGTATGCATTTAATATATTTAATTCTTTGCACCAGTAATTAATGAGCTTGCTTTTCCTAAATCTGTATTCCATTTTTGACATATACACAATAGCTTGCTTTTCTAAATCTGTATTCTTTTTTTGACCTATACACAATAGCTTGCTTTCCTAAATCTGCATTCTATTTTGACATTTACACATTAGCTTGCTTTCCTCATTCTGCATTTTATTTTGATATTTACACATTAGCTTGCTTTCCTAAATCTGCATTCTATTTTGATATTTACACAATCATTAGCTTGCTTTTCTTTAGTATATGCACCTTCTGATCCTTAACCACCCCCTGTAGTATGCTAGTTAGTTTATAACATAACTGCATGGTGGATGCTGTACAGTGCTTAATAACATATGGATCTCTAACCAGTCCCTCCAAGCACTATGGACACTGGGGGTTCTAACTAGTACTACACAAATATGTACAAGTATAATTATTCATAAATTTATGAAGATGCAGTACTGAAAACAGACTGAGCTCAGTACAATTAATACATCTTTATTCTGTCAACTGTATTAATATCTGTCAATTTAAAAAAAATAAATTTCCAGTTTTAAACAATAATCCATTTATAACTTGAAATTCAGAAAAAGTTTAAAATAACTTAAGTGTTGAACAAATATGTAAAATTTATTTACCACTTAATTATATTATATTTAAATACAATTTTAAACGTATTCTCTTCAAAAGTTTTAATTTGAGAATTTTAGAGGCTGTTCCTTTGTATGGAAATCTCAAATGATTAATTACTACAAGAGTGAACACATTGGAATATCACCTGTTTAGTAAAAAATAAAAGGAGATGGAGTAAATGTTCATGGGACAAAATCACACACAATACAAAGAAAAAAATACATGTCAAAACAATTTATAGCACTACCTTGCCAAAATTTTAACCAGAAATGGGATGATCGAACAAACTGATACACAGACTGAAAAACATATTGCCCCTCTACTTTTGTAGGCAGGGCATAAACAAATATTTTTATCTGAACATGCATGGTTATACTGATGATTGTTTGCTGCATCATTTCCTTTGTTTAATGCTAGGTTACTTTAATATGAGATTTTGCTTTATAGTTTATTCATTCACTGAACATTCATGTACAGCGCCCTCTAGCGACCCACCACGTGCATATAATTTAAATTTTCATGATCAAATATATTTAATTTATCAAAAGTTTTCTGTTGTAATTATTTAACATACTCGTAATGACTCTTGAGCAGAACTCATGTTACCCAGTGTTAGCCCCTCCCTCCCCCCACCAATAAAAGAGGGAGAAAACCAGTTTCTTTTCAGAAAGATGTTCTTTAAGAAATTTAGCTTGGATATTGGGATGTTTTTTTTATTGATTGGTTCTTAAAATATCAAACCAGTACATTTAAATGTTTCGTTTTTACATAATCTATAACCTAATAAATTAGAGTAAAGCATGCCATAACCTTATGCAATATCCTGATTTGGCAAATATATGTTCCCTTTGAATTTTTTCATACAAGATCCAATTACCATGAAATAATTTTGATTTGTTAACCTTTTAAATGAATTAAGGGATAATTTAGCTATTTTAGTATTTGTTTGTATATGGAGATATACATACACTGTATAAGCATTTTAAAAGTGTGCACTGGACTTTCACAGAGTTTTGCCCTGGCTTAAAAATAAAAATATAAACAAACTTCAAAAGTACAATCTACCCAAAAGCCAGACTAGGAAGAAACAAAATCATGCACATTACCTATATAAAATGAAATTTTAGCTCTTAAAAGATACATTGTTTGAAATCTTAATTAGTTCAAAATTCTTTTTTTTTTTAAAAGTCTTAAAAACTAAAGTTGAAAAATTAAAAATATTCAAATCTATATATGCTGTAAACCTTATATGCAATAAATGTTTTGAAGACATGTACTTGTTCTTAAACATTATTTTCAAAAGCGTGTTTTATACTATAAAAGGAATTAGGAAAAACTCAAAATTTCATGAAAAATCATATAACTACTTTCAAAATGGCAAAATTAAATTTCAAAACTGATTATCTTTGTAAATTAAGTTTTAAAATTATTAATCTTCCTCGAGACATCAAATATTGTAAAAAATAGCACTTTTTCTATATTTTTTTTATTGATCTTTCTAATTAACAATTGCCTGATATTTTGTGTGTGAAATAATTAAGTACTTGTCTGTTGCTTAACTGATGCTACAGATATCATGAACAGTCAAATGTCCAACCCTATGGACAACATATCAGGATACTGTGTGCAGATTAATAGTAAAGAATTTTGAATTTGGAAATAAATCATTAAACTACCAATAGCATAGTAGATCACATGACCAACCCTAAGGACAACCTATCATGATATTGTTTGTAGGATTTCTTTCTAAAATGAGCCATTTCAATTTTCAACAGTATTACAGCACAAAATTGTGAAATAAATAAAATATTGGTTATTTGAAATACTTAAAAAAAAATAAAAAATAAAATGTCTCATTTGATACAAATAATAAAAAAAGTTACTGCTTTGAATCAGATAAATATTTATGCTAAGTGTTGATAATGAAAATTAAATATAATATTTTCAAGATCATCATCGTCTACATTTGCAACTCAAAGAAAACAGAACCATCCATTGTATCATCACCAAAGTCACTTGCATCAGATTCTGAATTATAAAGCACTTGAGTAGAGGCAACAGTCTCAGCAGTATGTTCTTCTGTTTCCTCTGTATTACACACCTGTGAATTAACATTCTTTTTTTTACTGGAACTACCACACTAACAACCAGGACCACATGCCATATTAATTTTCTTACAACCACATATTTTGCTATTACAGTCTGATTTTAAACAGTTGCAGCCTGCAGTCCAAAGCTTTATATTATTAATTACTTTTTGGAAATTTTCAAGAGAATCCCAAATGACATCCAACTGTCCATCAATTTCTAATTTCCAACCAAAGTCTGTCAATGATGGATACTGAATATTCTCACAGGATGCTTGGACCCATACCCCACTCACCCAATAAGATCTTTTCCAATGAAGAAATAATGCATCTAAAGATGGCAAATAAAATTCTTCTGATGGAACTCTACTGTAAAGGGCCTCTCTTATTTTTGAAATCCAAGCAATATGATTATCTTTAGGTGACAGGTTAGAACTATAAACTGTTCTATATAACTGCTCTGGGGTCTCCAATTTTTCTCTAGAAAAGCTGAAGAACACTTTCTCCAATATTCACATCCAATTAAACGAATAAATGATATAAAACTAGAAATGTCATCAGAGTTTGTGAGAGATAATTTACCTATCACATTATTTTCAACTGAACTTGTAGTAATAAATTCTGTGTATTTGAAGAATGTTTTAAAACATTATGTTTTACCATGATCTTTGAAAAATGAAACATAATCGCAACCAGTTAATATAAATAAATTTTGTATGATGAGAGGAAGGTCATCTTTTTCAATGCTGTGAAGATCAGGATCAGATTCAAGGCACCTTATAAATCTGTTCATGCTAAAAACTATTAAGTCATTTTTATAAGACAACTGAACTGCTATATTTTTGTCACTGCATTTTTGCATAATGGGTAATCCAATGTGGTATGTATCATTATCTAGAGAATAAATTAAAATATTTTTACATTGTGAATTATTAGCATGAAACCATACTCGACTATCACCTTCAGAAATATTTGTCTCCAAGTTTGTGGCAATCTTTTCAGTATTTTCTTCGACAATTTTTGTTATGGAAGTATTTTCAAAGCCACCACCAATTACAAAGTTCTGGCCAGAATTCAAAGCTTATTTTGCAAAATGCTAAATTTTTTCACTGACTTATTGGAAAAGCTGTTTCTTGTTTTCTGTGTTATGTAAAAATGCTTGCCAATCTGATGGTATTTTTGTGGTCTCTGAAATTAATATTTTAGCTGTTGTTTCTGCTTTTTCATCTCTTCGTTTACGCTCAATGTCTTTCGGTGATAACTGAGGTGATTGATCATCAAATACAATGTGTATTTCTTTTGTGTTGACTTGGATGTAATGAATTATCCAGCGATTAAATAATGAAACTAAGAAATGAGCAAATAACTGATTTGAAGATTTTAGGGGTTTAGAGTTCAGAATAAACATGCCATCTATGATGACACAGTCTGGTTTAAAATGTAGTTTGTTTTCAAATGCATCAGGGTAACGAGAATGGTATATGCCTAAAGTTTTTGATTTATCACCTTTATATGGTAAGCCATCATGGTCAACAATTGCACGTGGCAATGAAATAAATTGTTGCGAATCTGATATTGGTGTGTTTTGTTCTTTAGACCATGCTATTTGTGTTCTTAAAAGTGCATTCTCAGTCCTTTGATCTTCCAGTTCTCTTTTTAATCTTGATATGCTATGTGTCTTTGTAGAGAAAGTTGCTATTTTTCTGGTCTTATTATATCTAAAAATACCATCTGACTGACAAATCTTGATATATTTTCCTAGATGTTCCTGAGCAATTTTCTTCAGATTTAATAAGTCTGATCTCTGGATATCTGTCGATACAATTTTGCTGTTGAATGCATGTTTCAGTTGTCCATTTTCATATCTAAAAAATAATCCAGATTCAATGTTTTCTCTATATGATGTAATATTTTGTATTTCAAAAGATAGACGGTTTACAGAATTATTAAAATCTTTTCGTTTACATTCTAATTGATCTTTTATGTTACCCAAAACTTTTGCTCGAAATGGAATGTAATGAACTAACTTTGCCAAAGCAGATAATGTGAAAAAATTACACAGTGCATTTTTAACTTCCCTGTTAATACAACTTTCATGAGCCTCATCTAAGCCATGAGAATGCATGTTTCTTCCCAACATATTGACAACCCATCCACCTTCCTCAAAATGTTCAATTGTTGATTTAGGAAAATATTTTAAATCTGCAATATGAAATGGTAGAAGTCTTGAATAAAATTTACAGCCTGTAATTTGAGCGGTTTTTGCAACATGTTTTAAACAGTAGTTCCTTAAATGCCAGTTACCACTTCTAATGGATAAGAATTAAGAGACATAAATGAATCAGCGGTAGTGAATGAAGTCATGCCAAAATGTCCAATTTTCATTCTGTTCACTCAACCTGCAACATAAATTTCTAAACTGCAACGAAAAATGTGACATTAAATCAAAATGCTGCTGAATCTTCTCATCATGACTTAGTTCATGATTTTGTAAAATAAAAGAGACCTTTTTTATGTAATTTTCTTCTGATTGATCATTTAAGTCATCTTCTTCTGCATTTTTAAGAATAACACTAATTTGTTGTAAATACAATGCTTCCCACACCTGCATCAAAAAGTGATGAGTTTTGTCAAAGTTTGTTGCTTGCATCACAGCATCAGCATTTGCACCATGATGAAAGAGTTCAATAAGTTCCTTTAGTCCTGCATCTAAATATAATTTCATTATCATACGTTGATAATTTTTAAGGATATGCCAATCCCCGGGAAAAGGTAAAAGCCAACTTAAATCATCTTTCAACTCAAGCTTCAATTTAACCAAAAGATCATAAGTCTTTCCATCACCCACCACCACCAAATGCTTTAATTCTCTACCAATTTTAAAGTCTTGGTGTAGTTTATCTAAACTAGTTTTCAATGTTTCTTTACTGTCAGCTTGTTCATTAAGTAAAGAGTGATATTTCACACTGGCTGTTTCTACTGGTATGTTACTATTTTTCTCGCTTATAAATGTTTGCAAATTGGTCTTGCCTATATTGTTTGAACCATTCAAGCTGATTAATTTGTTATAACAGAATTCAAATAATACTGTACTTACAGAATCTGCAGCCCCTTTTTCTGACACTGTGCTTTTAAAATCAATCAAATCAAAAGATACCTTTTCAACATTCTTTGACAAACATGCAGCGCTGTCTATTATCATGTCATCAACTAAATCTGTACAAATCTTACTGTTGTGTATAGCATAGTGTGGCAATTTTGTTGTCCTTCTACGGTATCTTACAGATGTCTGACCACTGTTTAATGAGCTGTATACATCTACAATGCTAGAAAGCTTTTGGTTGAAATTATTAAAAGATCTCAATGTAATTGTATCCTTTATGTCAATTGATTCTTGAAACAAAACACACCATCAAAATAATCTTGGCAAGAAATAAGAAGAAAGTAAAGTCCATTTTTTTTTTAACAGATTTATCGAATGGTTGCTATCAGGATTTGCTCTCAATTGAACAATAGGTTTAACAGAGTTATGATGTTCCTCAAAAATATCAACTGCACTTCCAGTGACATAAACCAAAGCAGTCATATCTAAGTAATTTACTACACGATTTAAATCATATGAATAAAGCGCATGGTTAACATGTTCATCAATGTCATTTGTGTAAATCTCTTTTCTTCAAGAAACTGCGAGTCAGTTAAGATTGCTGTAAAACATTCATGAATTACATTTTGAATGAAGTCAGTCTCAAGGCTATCTTTGATCTCATCACAGCACTTTCCAGAGGAATCCCTGGGAGCGTTTAGTAAGTTAACGTTAGAAGAAATTACAAAAGACTAAAAAAAAAAGACGTAACTTTTTGTGATGTTTTATGGTTTATTCATGTATAGTCAGTATTACCATAATTAAAAGTCTCACCTGGTAGGCCAACAGGTCTTTCGTCTGGATTTAAGGAAATACTTTGTGGTTTCGGCTCTTCTAGCTGAACTGATGTCCCATCAAATCCACGGTGCACATCAGTAGACTTTACTGCAGCATAACTAGACCTTTTATTAACATTATCAATTGAAGCAATTGTAAGTGTTGATGGTATTTTGTCAACAGGCTTATTTACCTTATTTTCAACAACCATTGTTTGATTGCGTTCTAATGTTTGTTTTGAAACACAGATACCAAATTTGTTAAGAATATTAATGCAATCACTGGAAGATGTGGTGAACTTATCAATTATATCTGAAATGATTAACTGGAAAGTATTGCATTTTGTATCAAACTTGAACAGTAATGAAAACAATATGTTAATTAATTTAAAATCAATATTTTCAAAAGTTTTATCTACTTCTGCAGCAGATTTAAATTTGTTAGATGATGTTAGAGATGTAATAAATTCCCAAAGATCAGGAGGACAACTATTTTTCACAATGTCAAACAATTTAGCATCATCTACAGTTTTAAAGTCAAAATTCAAATTTTTTATGCAGTCTTCAATCATTTGTTTAAGAATTACACAGGCGTTTTCAAGAGTATTATTTTGTCCGTGTTTAGACTGACAACTGACAACTTTTGATTTTGTATTAGATAACTTCTGTTTTTGGTGTCCTTGAAGTGCCAAGACTAAGCATCTGCGGTCTTCAACTCCATGCAGTTTCACCATAGTACCAATTTTATCTATTTTGTCTGTGTCAATGTTTGAACTGAAAATAAACTGTAGTTTGTCAAGTATAAATCTGGTCTGGTTTTGTCTCAGATTTGATGAAAAACAACCTCCAAACTCTTGAAACTTGTATACCATTTCTGAAAGAAGCAAAGCTTTGTTCTGCATTAATTCAGTACAAACAAATTTGATAAGTTCAGTTAAACAAGTTTATCGATAGCTGGTATATCAATATCTAAAGTACCACTTACTGCTTGCTTCAAAATTAATGATACATACTCTCTAGGACTAACACATTCTACCTTTTTATCATGTAGCTGTTGACCTGTATATCTGTAAAGAATTGAATGGCATTTTTTTGCATATTACATCACCTGTTGTCAATATTTTGTCAGATGTGCCTTGTTCATACATATATTTCTGCAAATAAATCTGGTCAAAATAAGCATAATATTTCTTGAATAATGATAAATTGCACATTTTACATTTAGCTTTACAACTTTTATAATAATTGCATCCTTTTAAGTAATGGCCATCTCAAAGAAATATAGATTCAATTTGAGCTTCCTGAAGACTGACTGAAAGGCACGTGTTTAATTCATCAGTATCTAAAGGTGAATTTCTTGTTACAGATGTATTTGTACAGGAGTTACACAGAGCAAGTGCACATTCCAGTTTTGGTTTTTTGGCAGTCTGTAACCTTTCTTCTGCTAGAGATTTATGTGAAAAATTCCTATTGAGTTTCAACATACATGACTTGCATATGCAGTCTTTTTCACTTATTTTGTGTTTAAATTTAACAAAGTCAACAGAATATAATTGATAAGATTTAGAACCTAGGTGTAAGTAACCATAATTACTATCCTTTTTGCAGAGAGAACATGGTCCACAATAATCACCAGGATGAACTGAGCTGTCACTTACACCTCCTAGGCCTGGTTGGTACAATTTCAGGATATCATTATCTTTACATTTTATCATATCATTGGTTGAAAAACATGTTCCAGCTCTGATCTGTAAATACTGCATATTCTTTTTAATGGATGAAACCTTTTCAATAAACTGTTTTAGTTCTTTTACTTTAACCTGTATTTTTTTAGAAATAAAAGTAAATGACCTACCAAAAACATGTATATGAACTTTTTGGAGTGGTAAAATCTCATCATTTTTACATTGTTTACTTATGGATTCTTCTTGTAAACCTTTGTTTGATTGCATAGCTTTGTCTTGCTTTTTATTGTGTTTTTTTTCTACCAGATGTCTTGTCCAAGTTCGCCAATACTGAAAACATGTTTGTACTGAGGTGTGCCATGTTATGTGGGACTTGTTTGCCTGATTTCTTGCAGGAGATGCTACCATTCTGTACTAAGGGGCTTGTAAAAAGTGTAGAATCCTTTTTGTGTGTATACATTTTGGCCTTGTATATGTTACCCAAGGGTCTGCCATGAACAGACACTTGAGAGGCCTCACTACTCCTCACTTGCTCAGACATGTCAGATGGCTTTTTCAAAACTGAAATTTGTACATGTTGTTGAAGCAACGGCCTGCTCGACAACTGTTTTATTGCAAGGTTCCCCCTTGAGCTTGATAGCAGTGAAAATTCTTCATCATACTTCAACACTGACATTATGAAAGATTTATAAAGAAGCAGTTATATTTTTCTGGAATCTTCGTCGATCAAAATTTAATACCCGGGGAAATAATCAACAAAATAGTCCTAAAAAGTAGAATATATTGGAAAATGTGACAAGTTTTTCAATTTTTATACAATTCTGTACTATTTAAACTGATATTTCCTTCAAATTTTTTTGATTTCACTGCAGAAAGGGATTTACGTCTGTACGCCAAGTCCGCCCTGGAAGAAAAAAACGCAATGACTGATGGTCATCGTCTTCAGAAAATATGCTTTTTTGTTATATTTTTTCAAAATATTTTCATAAAACTTTATAAAATCCCTATCTGTAAATCATGATTTAATAGGCATTAAAAATTCACAACAAAAAAAATTTCAAATAGGAAATAACGAAGGAAAGACAATCGGAAAAGATGCGAGTGATCTGAGTAAAATGTCAACAAGTATTTTACCCCCAATAAAAAATAGGTACACTTTTTTGGTCATGCGAGAGACACATAGAAACATATCTTAAATTATCGCCCAGATTCTGTAGTTTTTATATGTGTATTGTCATTGAGTTTGATGAGATAACATTATTTTGTACCTTTTTCGCGCATTGAACATTGAACAGGCTATTGTCACATTTTCATTTCATGTCCTCGGCAAAAAAAATGCTCTGGAAAATATTTTATTTTATTTTGTTTATGCTTTTGTGCAACGAGGAGATTATTGAGGATATAAATATTCGTCCTTTTAATTTTCTCTGCAAATAACGGCATGAGTAGTCTTCAGTCGTAACTAAAGATGAAAGGTTACTTTTCGGGGCTACCTTCTTTTCCTTACAAAGTGCACTGAATAGATCTCAAACGGCGGAAGGTCACTGATTAGAGACGGATCACATATTGCCCTAAAAGGGACTTCAATTTGTCCGACTGAGTCTTATGTTTTCTATTTTGTGTCATCTGTACTATTATTTGTCTGTTTGTCTTTTTGTTTTTGGTCCTGGCGTTGTCAGTTTGTTTTCGATCTATGAGTTTGACTGTCCCTCTGGTATCTTTCGTCCCTCCTTTTTAAATGTCTATAGCATGTATGATATGACAAGTGGGTGTTACAGTCTGTGAGTCAGACGAACGTTCATCTTATCTGACCCAGTCAATTGATAACCTGAGCGCGCCAAGAAATGGTCTTGTCCACGCTGTTACGATTCTAAATGCATGCATGTTCCGTACGAAACCATGTAAATTTTATATGAATATGAAATTAACAGGCACAGTTTTGAATTAAGACAAACAAACAAAACAATATTTATCAATCAATCGGACTGGAAGAGAACATTCATTACTTTTTGGATTTGCATGTCACGCAGGCAAAAAACATAATCAAAACCAAAATGAACATTTATCTGAATATTCTCAAGGACCCTATGTATCTAGGTCTGTTTTATTAGAAGTTGTGTTACAATCTGTTTAAATTTTTAATTGTTGGAGGAGATTTACTTAACTGTTTTCGTATGGTCTGATCTTTATAAGATTTGAAGATCGTCAATAACATGCATGAAATATTTGCCACTAAACATTCAGCTAATATCAATAAAAAAAAATTCATGCATGAAACTGAAATTACCGAGAATAGCCATTGGATATATTGCATTAACGACAAGATTATATGATATTGAAATGTCATTCATTTTATTTAGTACGATTCACCAATTAGAATGAAAAAATAATGATTTGATAAAAGTAAATCATTTCGGAATCGCTATGATATATATGAGACTGCAATCCAATAATACAAGCTAAACAGTTTTTATTGTCTTAATATCTTTCCTATTGATTGGTGATGCTTCATAGTCTGGACCACACAAATTATTTGCATCGACAATCATAACAGTATTGTAAAAGTTTGTAAAATACCAACAAAACTGACAAAACCATCTTAGATGAAAAACGTATCCAAATTTTATTCTATGGGAGAAAACAAATAATCATATAGGACAAAGTTTATTCTAGGCTAGGGGAAAACAAAATATCCTACAGGACAAAAATCCCTTAGGAGAAAAAATAATCCTAAGGGACATTTGTTTCTGAGAAAAAGTCGTTCATGATAATCCTATAGGATAAGAAAAATCCCATCGGATTTAACACTTTTTTTGAAAATCCTACAGGATTTTAAATCCCATATGATGTTAATTGTATCCCATAGGAGATAAATCGTCCTATCGGATTAATAAATCCCATAGGAATTAAATATTTCATAGGATATTAAAAATATCCTACGGGATTATGACTTTATCCTATAGGATTTCATAAAATCCTGTAGGATTTTTTAAAATCCTATGGGAGAAAATAATATCCTACAGGATTTTGTCACTGTTTACACTCCAGTTGCCGAACCAGGCGAGCCACACCAAATATTTGTTTGTATTATTTTACCTATCCCCAAAGGTACATTATTGTCAAATTTGATGATTCTACCGTTAAAAAAGAGTGATTCCAATTGACACTCATGAGAAGTGCAAATTAACCCAAAAACATGGTTAGAATAAATACACACACCATGCACGTAGTTTGATTCGACATTCAAATTTTACATCGTTTTACATCGTAAACGTGCTTATCGTTTAGAATTATTTCAAATTGATTTCAAATTTAAGATCCGAGAAAAAATGTACTGCGAGAGATGCAATGATATTTTATTAGCAAAAGAAACTTAACAATTATAATGATGATCAAAAGCAGCACTTTTTTAGGTGAAATTCTCGAAATTGTACTCTTACGGTTTTACAACTGATTTATGCTAATACAAAAACAGTTTATATAGATTTTACGATAGTTGTCCAATTTCAATCCCACCAATTCGGCGGTAGACCTTCTAACAAAGTAAACCGAACTGATGTATAAAATTAAATAATTACCTTTATAATTTACTTTTTTCCTCAGGATGAAGAGAAATGTAAACCAGGGTGCACAGGTATTGTATCCCTATTGTTGAATAGCGTATAACCTCATTTATAGCTTCATAATCTTCTAGGTTCGGTACATTAAGAACCTCTAAACCTTTACATACTTGTAGTTATTTTCGTATCGATTCGTGTGATAGCATGATCACTGTTCAACAAATCATTTGCATATCTTGACAAAGTTTTAATAAACTATGGTTTCAACTCCGTCAAGCACATTTGACCTTATATGGATATGGCGTAACATCTATGGTCGCATAGCTTGCGTTGCGGACACTTATGTACCATAGGCCAACAAACAATTGGAGATAAATGTTCATAATGAAGGTGAATTAAGGAAAGCTTGTTGGACGCTGTAGATATATCAAGTGCGTCCTTGAATATAAAAGAGATTTTGTCATGATTTATTAAAACAAAATTCGCTTTATCCAGTATGCATATGCTTATCATATGTTGTCAATTTTTACATATGTTGTCAATTTTAATTGGGATATCATTAAATGATGTGGTGAATCTTTTCAAGTATACGTCTGTGTTTACTTATCTATTTATCACACACTGCTAGTTTATAAGTCTTTGTTTACTTATCTATTTATCACACACTGCTAGTTTTATCTTATATCTATATGTCTATATTTTGTTCAGTTTGATGTTAAAACTTTGCATTTATCAAAAAAAATGTATTGTCAATATCACATGTTTTAGAAACATATCATTGCTAAAGGCAAACGGGCGATATAAAAAGAAAAGCATTATATGATCAACCTTTTGAATCGTCACATGAAAAGCAGTACATAATATTCTTTTTGAATCATAAACATATTACCCGTTACCAAAATTGTGTATAATATTATATCGTAGACATATATTTCTACAGACCCTTCTTACCATCTGTAAGGAATTGATTTTTCGCTGGTCGGAATGAATTTCAAGAAGATATGAAAGTTTTCCGGCGCACATGTTAAAATCTAATTTGAAGATAATATATATCTTTTAGTTTTAGTTTGCAATAATGTTGATTGTATCCGTTTCCTTGTGATATATTGTTTGTATAAAATAAGCGTTTGTCTGTTTCTTAATGATGTTATTTATATCATAGTAATATGTATCTGTGATATTATGTTTCGGTGTTTTGGTAAGATTTATCTCTTCAAATTGTCTAATGACTTTCTTAAATCTGTTTTTAAATAACAATCATGTTGGTATATGATACATATGCTGTATTTTCGACACAGTTACTAAAGATGAGTTTCTGAAAGCGACACCATCAGACCTACACTTACGTCGTCTGTCGTTATTATACAGTCCATTTGACGCTAAAGAGATGGCAATACATCTGGGATTGTCGAACAGGGAAATTGAAACAATATTTGAAACTGAAGATCCAAAGACTGCATGTTTTGAAATTTTGAGACAATGTCGAGATAGCAGGGTGGTGACATTTAAAGACTTCAAAGAGGCATTACAGATAATTGGAAAAGAAAGTATCCACATACTTTGCAAGGTACATCTTTTTTAATGAATCACAACATATAGTAACATTGTTTGTCTAATCAGTGCAGTTTGTTATATGTGATATGTTTTATAACATTATTAACCTAAGTATATTAACCTATGACAAACAAATCCACAAAAAATCTGGATATCTTCTATTTTACGCATATTGAGCATGTTGAGGGTAAACAAGTAAATATGATTAATATGAATGACATGTAAGGTGAAAACACAATTCAAAACCAACAACACGAAAAACAAACAAAAATTTGTCGGAAAAACATTTTGATTAACATGTGTCTTCATAACACTTAGAAAGACATAAATATTTATTTATTGGAATGAAATACCTACAACATTTGAAAAATGGGAAAAGCGACTGTAATAGTTTGCATCCTATGAAAAAAAAACATATTGAGGCTTTTAAATCAGACATAAGTAAAAACTAAAATATGATCAGAACAGCACTCACACTTGTTTGATGAACATTGATAATCATCATGAATGCATTGAGGATACTAATGGTTTTCTAATGCAACATGTTACAGACAAAACAAGTAGAAACATCAATAATCTTATGTTAAAATTTTCCAATCATTCCACCTGAGAATAGAAAAAAAAAACAACACAATGTCACCTGTTTGACACACATACAATTTGATAGGTAAATTGGCAGAACTAATGTATGAATTGAAACACATCTTGATAATAGACAGCATTAAATTTATGTATGTATACACCTAGAAGTAATTAGAAATATGAATAAAAAAGAACTTGTTTATCTCTAATCTGACAATTATTTTATGTTTTTGTAATTGGTATGAAGTATGCTCATATAACAAACAATTTGACTTTAGTGTACATCACAAATGTTTTCGATCTAATGACAGTTGTGTAAATAATATTTTTTGATTATTTCAGCTTGTAAACGGCCAACCTATTTATGTTGGTAAGTAATATGAATCTAATATTTTCCAAGAGGTGTAGTAATATGATTGTGGATATAGATTGTCCGTAATATTAAGAAGCAATTTTAAGATATGTATGTATTTTATTGCAGAGTCTTTACATGAACAACGATGTATCACAGGCATTAACTAGGTTCTAAAAGACCTGGTTGATAAGGGGAATCTATATACATTCTACCAGAGTAAACGTTAAGCAAGAAGTACCGAAAATTTATGCAATGTTTTGATAAATGCAAAAAATGCATTGAAATTTTTGTAAGGAATGTTTCGTCACATTTTTGCCAGTAATCAGTGGTTTTCAATGATACATGCACGCAATTATGTCTGAACTTACATTATCTACATTTGACAAGCTATACGATTGATAAAAATACTGTAACACTCCACACTATTATCCTATATGCAACAATAATGGCTGTGTTCAGTAGTGCTTTGAGTAACCAATGGCCATGGTATGTTTGTCGGCATTTGAACGGTGATATAATTCATTTTTTTTAAATCTTCTATATGTAATGCATGTGTGTCTTTTGCATCCATAAGAGTTTTAAAATACATGCATCTCTTTTAGATTGTGTTTGAAACATCAATCATACCTTACTTACTTATACGTATTGCAGTTCCAAAAATAAGACCAAATAACTTCTCTTTGTGTTTACATAAATAGTTTTCCATTTTTAAAAATTGTCGAAATATTCTAATACAAATTTTAATCATGTAGCAAATATGTTTTTTTTTCTATCTTTGAACAACACAGACATTGAACCTGAGAAGTGGGATCTGATACCTACAGCAGAACACATTGACAGATTGGCTCCATTGGTAGGCAAACACTCCCTCCCGTTCCTAATTGAGCTTGAAATGGATTTTCATACCTGGGAACAGATCAGCCATAGGCAAAATGAAAGAGATTTGGTAAGATTGAACCGGGATATCTTAGATGAATGGAGATTCAAGTTTTGCAGGATGCACAGTCTGAAACCAACTTTACGAAAAATCGCGCATGCGTTCAGTAACATTGGCAAAAATATAAAAATCGTTGACAACACATTATCAGATTTATTTTAACTTTTTAATGTTTTTGTTAAGGTTGATTTTCTCTTGTACGCATCTTAAAACACTATTCAAAACATTGTATAGAAGTCATCTGAGAACGGACAACATAATACGTATGGACAATTCCTTGAAATATAAATGCATTCATACAAATACCAATCTAACTTTTGAACTAGGAAATCTTCATAAAGGTAGATTAGCTGTTTACCGCCCTCTTGGATTATAAAAAAAAAACAAAAAAAAAAAAAAAAACAGTACGCAATCGGTCTAGTTCTTTGTAAATTTTGAGACAGATTTGCAATTAATAAAGGAAAGTTTAGTGATATATTTCATTTTTTAGACTGTTTCAACAAATACCAAATATTTCTGTTTGTTCGAATAAATATTCAACTTACCCATTTAAGCGGAGATAACACAAACAGTATTTTTTTCATGAATGAAAGTTAAAGAAATTGCATTGTTTACTTCTAGCAAGAAAACAAGTTCGGTGGCACCTTGTTTTTCTTTTAGATTTCTTAACGTATACTATCAAACATTTCTTTTCATCTTTTTTATTTCAAAATTTTTTTTCACAGATTTCTTTTTATTCACATAAAAGACATTTTTTATAAATAATTTTACGGACTTCCGCTTTTTGAATTGGCCTTGTATTTTATTATTTTCTGCTTATTTTTTTTTGTATTGTGTTCTTCTTGTTTACACATTGTAGCTACATGTATGTAATATCATAGTTTTACGTTAGCACATTATGTTTCGAATCAAAATATTGTTTCAACACTAGAAGCCTTTTTATTATTATTTTTACTTTTGAAATACTAATTTACTTATTATCATTGATATTTTGTATCATATATGTAATAACATAAGCAACACGACGGGTGCCACATGTGGAGCAGGATCTGCTTACCCTTCCGGAGCACCTGAGATCACCCCAGTTTTGGTGGAGTTTGTGTTGATATTTTATGCACATTCAATCTTAATGACTAAATTAAAATAAATTGTGGTCATTCCAATTTCACTGGTCATGTAATTTGTGAATCAATGTATCCTAGATACAATGACACAGTGGATTTGCATGCGAATAGTACTGATACTAAACGTGTCTTTATCTTAAGTTCAAAACCAAACGCACATTGTCGGTGTTAAACAGAAGAAGACTTTAGTTTATAAAAATAACATGTAATGAGCATGCAGATACCTACGATTTGAAACGGAATTATAACCACCACTTTTTTAAATTCCAAGGTATTTGAGCTATGTTTTCGTGTTCTTTTCATCCTAACATGTACAAAGTAACTCATTATATAAAAAACAAGCTTTGAAACATAAATACAAGCCATCCGTATTTTTCTTTAATGATGTGTTGCTTTTTTGCTTATTATCAGAATTATGGCATACTTGTCTTGCAACCTTATTTTGAGAATAATGTAACCTTAAGCTAAGTATATGTGGTACCTCTTTATGTGCTCACATATAGTATATGTAGTATCTATATACGAGCTCACACTCAAACATCCAGTTTAGACTGGGTACTTTTTTGCAGTGTTTGTTAGATCACTATCTGTCAGAAATCCGAACTCTAAAGCATTCACGAGTACTATACACTCCATGTGATATATAATTGAAAGCAACAACTCGACAATGTAAAAAAGTATATTCATAGTGTGATTCTTTAAAATCAGAATTAAACGTCCAATTAAACGCGTTTTTATTTTACACAATTAACATGTAATGTACAAGTAGGGAACTATGATTTGAGAAAGAATTATAAATACCATTTTTTGTTTGGAATTTGGTAGGTATTTTAGTTATAGTTGGAGTGTTCTTTTTATTCTTACATGTACATTGTTAATTTACATATTCACAACAAGCTTTTAAACATAAATACACATATTTTTGTATATTGTAATGATATGTTGCTTTTTGAGAAGTATCACAATTATGGCATACTTTCCTTGCAACCTTGTTTTTGAAATTAATGTAATCTACCGCATTATATATGAATCATCTATATATGAGCTTACATTCAGGCATTCGGTTAATGCAAGATTTTTATTTTCATAGTTTTTGTTTTAGTGTTTGTTAGATCATTATGTGTCATAGATGTGAACTTTATAACATTCACGAGTACTCTTCAATTCATGTGATAAATAATAGAAAAAAAACAATTCAGCAATGTAAATGTATATACATATTGAGATGTTTATATTGCAAAGGAGTTGATTATGTTGTGCCCAATTCATTGTGTTATATTATGCTGTGTATTTTGTTAGTCAATTACTTTTTCTCGTGTACTATTTTTGTTTTCATTCGTTCGTATTTGATCCGTATACTTATTGTTTGATCTTCTCAACTTTAAGCTCTAAGTTTGTTACGGAAATGTATGTTTTACCAACAAATAATCCATGTATCATTGTTTTTGGGTTTATATGTATATAAAATTATTTTTTTCTGGATTATCTTAGACTTGCGAATGTTCTTAATGAATGATTGATTGCTAGTCTCAAGCTTGTGACATTAATATGCTAATGTTCAAATGAAATATCATAAATCGTGTAAGATAACAAATCAAGGTCACAAAACCAATCAAAGAAACCTTTGTGAGCACGTTTGCACACCCAACGGCCAAACATTCTCAACAGGCAAACAAACCTCACCAGATTCTTAAGTTCTAAGACTCATAACTTCTAGAAGATTCAACTGATTCAACACTTGGTGTGGATATACACATCTACAAACTACTTCATGCACGTCCTTATTATCTTCATAAAATTCTGTTGTGTGGTTTCAGATGAGTTTCAATGAAAACTGTTGCAGTAGTATGTCAGGGCCAACATTATGTGGGCATAACTCATAAATGATAATAATGAAACATAAGATTGAGTCGAGTGCACCCGCACGAGCGTTGATTTGAAATAGATACTAGTACTGATTGTATTCAAAGGTGTTTGGTATCTTAAACTGCATACAAATCGCTAGTATGGTTATATAAGGTAAAAAGAGGCGAACGATACCAAAGGGACATCAAACTCATCAGTCGAAAATAAACTGACAACCATGAATAAAAAAAAAGAAAAAAAGACAAACAGACTAACAACATTACACATAACATAGAAAAGGTAAGGTAAGGTTCAATATCAAAAGAACATGTGCATGCAAATTGAAAAAAATACGAAATGTATGTGCCATAGGATTCGTCGCAAGATGTACATCGTCGTCCTACACAGGAAATCAATTAATATGATTCTTGTAATTGTATACTTTAGTTTCAATGTTTCCATTTCGTGTCATTACATTGTTGTTTAAAATGGCTTCGAATAAATATAACAAGGCTAACGGTGGTAGCATTATCAACAGTAAGTACATCAGGAGGCCTTTGTGTCAATCAAATTGATCAGTTTATCAAAAATTCAATATTCCCTTTCTAAAGTTCGTCAATGAAATACTATGCATAACTGTAAGGACAAGAAGAATAATTATAAGTCAGTTAGAACACAACATATTAAATAACAATAATATACATATATCATTATCTAAACACGAGAGTCTAGTATAATTCATCAAGGAATCAAATTCTGCGACATCTAAAGAAACTAATAACTGTAAAAATTAAAAAATTCAGCAAAATGTCATGTTAACATTTTGTGTTTATTCCTTAAGAAATTATAAAGATGCCATCACGGCTGTTCACTATACCTTTCAACTTTGTCTTGCATTTAGTATGTAGATATAAGAAGATGTGGTATGAGTGCCAATGAGACAACTCTCCATCCAAGTAACAATTTGTAAAAAGTAAACCATTATAGGCCTTCAACTCGGAGCCTTGGCTCATACCGAACAGCAAGCTATAAAGGGCCCCAAGAATGACAAGTGTAAAACCATTCAAACAGGAAGACGGTCTAATCTTTAAAAAAAAAAAAAAAAAAAAATGAGAAACACTTTTAAACCACATCAACAAACGACAACCACTGAACAACAGGTTCCTGACAGGTGCAAACAAATACAGCGGGTTTAAACGTTTTAACAGGCGCCAACCTTCACCCTAACCTGAATGTAACATCACAACATAGAAAGACACACTATAACATATCAATTGAAATGGCTTAACTCAATCAAAAGACATATTAACAAAAACAAGTAAACATACACTGAACGAATAAATTTGATCTATGACACAATGTAAATACAATATTAGTAAAAAAGGGGGAAGATGTAAAACAACAAAAGAAAGACAACTATAACCTTGGACAAAATGACGTTTAATAAAATAAAGTACACAGGTAAATATATAATAATTGTGTTGTAAGGAGTACATGGAGTACGGAAATATTTTTTTACAAAATAAATAAATTTGTTGTTTATAGTACAGGAACAGAAGTGAAAATTTATCGTCATACTAAATACTTATCAAATGTGGTATATACTAAAAATAGTGAGACGAGGTATAACACAACATAAGTAAACATTGAATAACAAAAACGCATTACAAATTGTATCAACAGGTCAAATAAACACGAAAGTACGATTTGAGAGTACTCACAGTTACTGAAAGCTAGTTAAAAGCCAAAAACAATTAATAATAGAAAATAATGCATCACAGACTAAAATCAACTAAAACACATCCCAAGGATTTAGTATTTTAACGTCATGGACCGTTAAAAATATAAGTATCGATAGGCAGTAGGACAGTAACGATTTAACCTTATAATAAATATTTATCATCCTTCCCTACCGCTATATCAGCTTCCTCAGCATATCTGTAAAACTCGTATCCAGTTAGCGCGTGCAAGTGAGGAGACATTATCAAGTGAGCAGGACTTATCAACAAATTCTCCCAACATATTGCCTTGTATTGTATGGTGATAAGTCACCAAATAAATTCTTTTAATAAAAAAATTACACTTGCAGTACATATTTTACAATGAACCATTTCTTTTTTCCTAAAATTACTTTACATTCTGAAACGAGATGTTGATAAAATGGTGTCGACGGCAGTCTTGATAAGTTGTGCCGGGACTACTGTTTTTCAGAACTGAACTATTTGACCTAATTTGAACTATTGATCTGACCTGTATTGAGATCAATCTATCGATACAAATGTCAACAATGCGGGGATGGCAGTTTGAATTATTAAAAAAATTTATAGTGGACATAAAATTCACAGTAAAACTAATAATAAAAATTGATTAATTAAATGCACATATATTTTACACTCTAGATTAAACATTTCATTTTAAATAATAAAATAGGGGAAACAAATCTACCACAAAACAACAACCCTCTTTCTGACAAGTCAGAAGTACTTATTTCGTCTCCTAAAACAAAACAAAACAAAACAAAACATACATACAAAATGGCTACTGACAAAGATAATGCTTTTGAAGACCAATCAAACAGATATTTTTACTTCAATTCGGGGTAAATTCAGCAAATGAAAGTCAAAGTCAAACTGATGATGATAATGCAATATGAGAATCAGAAGATGACACAAATGAACTCTTAAGTGAAATGGATAGCCCTTGTTGTAATTACTGGGACTTTTCAAAACATAGATCAAGTGACCGGTATAAAAATCTTCCTGTAAACATCCAATCCAATCAAATTACACAAAAACAGCAAGATAATAACGTACACTCAGACAATCAAGTTGAAGATATCGCAAAAAATCTAACAAAAAAAAAAAGCAACCAATACATCAACAGACCATGAAAGATTCAGAGATGTGACAGACTTTGGATTTTACTATATTTTATATTTCATTTATGCTTCAATATAAAAACTGATAATTTAAAATACTTTGTTCAAATCTGAAATTAAAGTGATATCAATACATTAATTTAATATTTACCGGACTTGGTTTCTATGATTATCAATTTGCATGTATAATTTGTCAGGTTTTCTACATATCAATATAAAATATCAGCTCCAAGTTACAATGTGAAACTGTTTTTTTGGCAATTGAGCGCAGCACTTTTTCAGTGTAATTAGGTTAGGATTTGAACCTAAAACCTTCTCGTTAAGAGCTGCTCTGGTCCCTGAGCTACCTAGTTGTTTACACTGAGTGCATGTACATGTATCACTAATGTCAAATTATTTGAACCTGAATTACATATACCAAGTTTTCTTAAATTGCTTGTAAAACAAAGAAAAATAATTGTTTCATAAAAAAAGCACACATACATGTATGATACTAAACCCCTAACGGGAGGGATTGTGCCTGATATTCATATGATGAAGACATAATCTTTCAATCAGTTTAATTGAGGTCTGGAGCTGGCATGTCAGTTAACTGCTAGTAGTCTGTTGTTATTTATGTATTATTGTCATTTTGTTTATTTTCTTTTGTTACATCTTCTGACATCGGACTCGGACTTCTCTTTAACTGAGTTTTAATGTGCGTATTGTTATGCGTTTACTTTTTATACATTGGCTAGAGGTATAGGGGAGGTTGAGATCTCATAAACATGTTTAACCCCGCCGCATTTTGCGCCTGTCCCAAGTCAGGAGCCTCTGGCCTTTGTTAGTCTTGTATTATTTTTACTTTTAGTTTCTTGTGTATAATTTGGAGTTTAGTATGACGTCCATTATCACTGAACTAGTATATATATATTTGTTTAGGGGCCAGCTTAAGGACGCCTCCGGGTGCGGGAATTTCTCGCTGCATTGAAGACCTATTGGTGACCTTCTGTTGTTGTCTGTTCTGTGGTCGGGTTGTTGTCTCTTTGACACATTCCCCATTTCCATTCTCAATTTTATATGACATACAACAATTTATTATCATGTTCACTGCATATTAAATTGGTATCCTGAAATATTCCACAATTTAATGTTTTTGTTGTGAAAACTGGTGTAAATCATATATATTGGCTATATCTGTATATGTAAATTGATAATTCACATGAGATAGACTGAAGAGGGCAAAATATTAAATGATTAATACATGTAAAACATGTTAAGATTCCAATTATAGTATTTACTGTTTTAGTGTAACTAAGTTTGGATTTGAACCTAAGACCTTCTCATAAAGAGATGCTCTGACCCTTGAGCTACCTAGTTGAATACACTGAAATCATAATTTTTTCAAGAATCACAAACATGATGTACCTTGTCACTTTAACTCCAAGTCATCAAAAGAATGATATATCAATGTACATGGACAAACAGAATGCAGCGAAGCAATTTTGTATAATATTTCAAAAATCCAGGTGATCTGGTTCTGTTATTTTTCAATAGAGAAGAAAATATCTGACAGAAAATTTTGACATGTTTGAACCAAATATGTTTTCCTTAATGATAACATTTGGCAAAGCACTTATAGGAAATGGTACCCTATAACCAGAACCAGAATACCGTCCCAATGCAATTTGGTGGGGTAGTCGATACAAAAATAACGCCTACCTTCCTTGTCTTCTCACGTACAAATGGCGGGTACAAGGTGCGAGATGTCGAGATATTTACATACAAGAAGGACAATTTACCAACATCTGTCTTTCTCAAATTAACTTCTCCTTTACGAATTACGACTACTTGAATATATATGTGTTCTTGAAAACAAAAGCATTCTGATGCGTACTGGAATTTTTTTATGAAGCGTATGCTTAAAAGTTGTTCAGCAGTCCGTGAGTAGAAATTTTCTCCTTCTGGTGATATGAAATACTACGATCTTTCAATATAATCTTTAATATTTCTTTTTTTGTTTTGTTTGTATCATCTTCAAATATTATACTCTCATATATGCATTATCATGTACACGAAAGGTTTTTTCTTCCTATAGTTCATGGGAATATTTTACCCTGCGTATTTTGGCCACAAGGTGTATCTGCGGTTTAATATTTTGATTACGTGTTTTGCCTAGTAATAACAGAGACACTCTGGTAATAACAATTCCCGCGAAATTATTGAAAAAGGAAATTTTGATAAAAACATTGCTTTGAAAGATGATAAAAATGTTATTTGAATGTGGATTGTATAGATATTGAAAAATATCAGCCCGCTCGACATAATATGAAGCTAAATGGCTCGTTCGCTACGCTCACTCGACATTTAGCTTCATATTCTGGCTCGCGGGCTGATATTTTTCTATATCTACATATCCACATCCAGATAACATGTACGTATTTATACATCCAAAACATTCGTTTAGTTATGTTTTAATTTGTTGATGACAAAATCGATATTTGTGCTAATGAAAACAATGTTTAACTGATAAGATAATCTTTACTAATAAATATGTTAAAAGGTTCGATGAGTTTACACGGATCACGTAGTGATTTTCGCGCTTTTAGGACAATATTACCGTAAAAGTAAGGATCTGAAATACCGTTTTTAATAAGTTTTCTACAGTTACAACCAAATTCACTAGTCAAATCTTTGTATCTATGAAAGAATTTAGTAAATGTTTTAAGTAATTTATGGTAACGAAATCCCTGACTTAATAATTTACCAGTGATGCATTGATTGTGTTTGTTAAGAAACCTATGACATAACTACACACACGGGCATAACGTAACGAACGAGTTGGGATACATAAAAACCGTATGATGATGCCAAAGGAACATCGCCGTCTAAATAAGGAAAATTAACAATAGGAAATAAAAAATCTCTTTTGTCGTAAATTTTAGTATGAAGTTTCCCTTTAGAAATTGAAATGCCTAATCGAGAAAAGGACAACTACTGCAGTTTATGTTAGATTTATTTAAAGTAAGTCCCTTTGGGTAAATTTCGGTAGTATATTTAGAGAACTCTGGATCATTTAACGAAAAAAAAAATCATCAAGATAACGGAAAGTATTGTTGGATGTATCAACCAAATGTAACAATGACGTGTCTTAACTGAGTCTGGTCATAAACTAAAATTCATAGCAATAAAGGAATAAATCTGTTATTAAGGGGCGCAGTTAGTTCCCATAGGAATACCTACTACCTATCGATACACTTTATCGCCGAAATGTACATATATGTTGTCCAGGAGGTCAATCGTATCTTCACATTTCCAGTACGTGTATCTAGCAGGCTTTCCTTTTTCACAGAAAAAGGCTTTAAAAGAGTTACTGCAAATAAATTTGCAATGAGATTTTTCAAAAGACCATTTATTCAAATAAGAAAACTTTTCCTTGATAAGATTGTGTGGAAGTGTAATGTAGAGATTATAAAAATCATAGATGTCAACAGAATTAAAAGGACCATCAAAAACACGTAATTTATCTAACCTCTAAAGAATTTTTTAACACTCCAAAAATAATTAATATCATTATTTTCATCAGCTGTATTAGAAAAATCAATTACAAGTTCTTTGATAATAGTAAGGGAGGTAGTTAGAAGCTATGACAGATTAGTAGTAGAACTCTTACTAGATGTGGAGATGAAACCAAATTTAAATGGTTGTTTGTGGAATTTAGGTAACCAGTACATACTCGGGACTTTAAAATATTCGGAAAAGGCTTTAAGCTGGGTAGTGGCAGTGATATACTTGTTTACAATTTGACTCTCTGTAAAGCGTATGGACCTGAATGTAGAAGAATTGACAATTTCATTTTGGAGAACTTCCGTGTATTATATGCGTTACAACACCACTACATTATTGGCTGCTTTGTCTGCCGGTACGAACACAAATCACGTTGCGAGTACTTGGAGTTTTATTCTAGTAATGGGTATATCATGTATATCATGGACCCTATTATTAATTTCAGAATTGTTTTCAAAATGAGATATACTAATATCAACAGTATTCAAAATTTTATTCAAATAACTGTCTAGGGATTTTTTATCAAATTTTTTACGTAAACACCAATTTTTACAGTAGGCAGACAGAGCGTCTCTAATGACCTGACAATACTGTTTATAATCTATAATAAATGGAGGACGGGATTTAGGTCCTGTCTTAAAAAAGGTTTTAACCTCATGGTCTTCGATGATGTTAAGGTCTCCTGTAATGACATGACCATATGGAACATATCTAAAACTTAAAAGTAAATGTTTCTCAGTCTCAAGTGGAAGAAGCATTATTTTCTATATTGACGTCTGATGAAACTGACGTATAATTAAAAATCAAACTTCTGCGATTTTTTTATAAGAATACTAAATAATAGGTGGTTCCGTATTATCAAAAGATGGAGGTATTTGGCTATGGATGGTAGATTGAATATACTAGATATTTATATATGCCGTTAATGATTTTCATGTTTATCCATACTAGAAAACAGCCTTTTAAAACAAAAGGCTGTAATAATACGGGTGTATTCATACAGCGGACTAAAAATGAAATTGCAACACACTCCAGAAAAATATCATATATATATATATAGTTTACTTATTGGTATGTGACCAAGTTTGCATAAAAATTGATGTCTACCATTATTTTTTATTACAGATAAAAAATCAGCAAGTGTATAATTTATACGATGTTTAATACGTAGATTACGGATTTTACGTTTACCATGAGACCTATAATTTCTTAGCCGTTTATCGATTTATCGACAATATTAATGATATCGATAGAAGTTTTAGATATGTTCCCCTGTCCCAATATTTTTCATTGAGACCGAGATGATAAGCTGTTTGAAGTCTTTTTATCCAAAATAGTTCGCGAACTTCACGAGTTTTTTTCAAATTGTTTGAGTGATTGTCATGGTTGTGTCTGAACGATTTCGAGTAGTTAGAATTTTATAAATTTTAGAATGTGATTATAGATATAGGAAGATGTGGTGTGAGTGCCAATGAGACAACTCTCCATCCAAATAACAATTTATAAAAGTAAACCATTATAGGTCAATGTACGGCCTTCAACACGGAGCCTTGGCTTATGCTTATCTAAATGTTGGTATATCAAACTTTAAATTTGTTTAGGTTTTCGAAAGCGGTAAAAGTGCTCTTGATTTCTTCTGTAATATTCTCGTCCCGTCTGTCCAACATATGGAATACCATACATAGGCTGGGTTCATACTTTGTACCACACAATTATTTTATTTTATTTATTAATATTACTTTTACTGTTAAGTCTGTTTTTTTGTTATATCCATTTTACGTGACTTTGTATTTATGTATCCTGTCATACTTTGAACGACAAATTTTTTTTATGTCTACCTGTGCGAATTTCAAACGCGCGATTTTTCGCCAGAACTTAAAACCTTCCATCCTTTATGGGTGGATTTAACATAGATAAATAAAATCGTATAATAATAGCAAAATGAGGATGTTAAATTCGATGTATGCCTTTTTGTGCTTCTTTGTTACATTTGTTTGTTTTTATAGTGATTAAGATGATAACATAATGTTGACTGCTGTACCCCTATTTTTAACATTTTTACCTATTGTGTCGTTTGATTGGGGACTTTCCTTTTTGAATTTTCCTCGGAGTTCAGTATTTTTGTGATTTTACTTTTTTTTCAAGTTACCACATAGATAAGGTTTTGAGTTTTTCAGGTAATGTCACAGGAAAAGGAGAGTGAAAAGGCTCTCCCGTTCACTGTTGACCTAATAGTATTTTGTGAAATTAATCTAAAACAGGTAGGTCTTATTTTTAGAATTGAACGGGAAAATTTGTGGATATCCACGTGCATTTTTTTTTAACAACTGGCTGCAGAGGCATAACAAATACGATTGTTTAATCAAGTGGATATCCTAGAAGTTTTGTTTTTTTTTTAATTTCTTTCCATTACGTAATATCTTGAATATATAAATAGGGGTATAGGAAAATAAAAAGACCGGA